>CM075991.1:12949908-12957408 GCA_038087875.1 Malacoraja senta
CATCAACCTACATCAACCTACAACAACCTACATCAACCTACATCAACCTACAACCTACATCAATCTACGTCAACCTACAACAACCTACATCAACCTACATCAACCTACATCAACCTACATCAACCTACATCAACCTACAACCTACATCAACCTACATCAACCTACAACAACCTACATCAACCTACATCAACCTACAACCTACATCAACCTACATCAACCTACAACAACCTACATCAACCTACATCAACCTACAACCTACATCAATCTACGTCAACCTACAACAACCTACATCAACCTACATCAACCTACATCAACCTACATCAACCTACATCAACCTACAACCTACATCAACCTACATCAACCTACAACAACCTACATCAACCTACATCAACCTACAACCTACATCAACCTACAACCTACAACAACCTACATCAACCTACAACAACCTACATCAACCTACATCAACCTACAACCTGCATCAACCTACAACCTACATCAACCTACAACCTACATCAACCTACAACAACCTACATCAACCTACATCAACCAACATCAACCTGCATCAACCTGCGACAGGTACCAACGACTGAATTGTCTTCAGTTGTCGCCAACAGGGTCACTGCTTGTCATTGCTTATCGCAGGTGGACGTAGGTTGACTTTGGTTGTCATAGGCTGTTGCCTGTGTGGCCGTAGGTATGGCTGTAGGTGTGGCCGTAGGTGGCCGTTCTAATGGGTAGCCGGTTGTCGGTAGCTTGCTGTAACTTGACGTCGACTAGGTGGTAGCTTGTTGTAGACATTGTCGTGGTGGGGGGGGGGTTCCAGTCGCAGTTTTTTCGGTGACCTGCCACAACTATCACAGTCGCCTAAAAAATCGCCTAAGTGGTACAGGCCCTTTATGATTGGACAAAGCATCTACCCATTCTATCCAAAAATTAATGCCGTAGTTTGAAAAGAGAAGCGTTACAGCTTTAAGATCGCTTCTTATATCTAAACAGAATGGTAATATGGTAATTTTGAAGTGTTGCAAAGGAATGTCATTGTAAGGTTCAGACAGCTGATGATGGATGGTGCTGATACAGGCTTGAAATTGTGAGGAAATATTCCAGATCCATCAACTCCTTCAACCTCCTGATGCAGTTAACGCTTCTCTGCATCTGAGAGCAGAAATACTCATAAACGCTGTACTTCTCAGGTAATTGACTTTTTTTGCAGGAATTCTCAGTTTCCCTATAAAAAGAAAATTCATTTCAAATTACTAATCTAATGTCATCATTATGTTTACTAAGCATGGATGATGTATATGAGAGATGCTGGCTTGCTCCTGAGTGCTTAATGACGCATAAGATTAAGTCCTGTGCTTCAGCTGTGCCGTGCCTCCCCTTCTGGTTCCCAGGCTGGCAAGGCATCCCGGGAAATCAAGGTAGCTGCTTTTGATGGCCGCTGCGTTTACCTGCCTGTGTACAAGCAGCTGTCAGACTCCAGCCGCTTGTAATTGATCTCTACAATAAACCAGGGCCCAAGACCAACCTCGGTCCAGGGCCCAACCCGTCTGCACCCTGGACTTGTCACAATCCCTTCTCCTGAAGGTGCTGACTCATTGACAGAACACAGGAACGGAGAGGGAGGTGGCCATTTGGCCCATCAAGCCCTGCCATCCAAACACATACTCACCAACACTTACTCCCAGCATCAATGACGTACAACATCAAAGACAAAACACACGCACACACGCACACACACACACACACACACACACACACACACACACACACACACACACACACACACACACACACACACACACACACACACACACAAACACACTCACAGACACACACCCACACGCACACACACACACACACACACACACACACACACACACACACACACACACACACACAAACACACTCACAGACACACACCCACACGCACACACACACACACACACACGCACGCACACACACACACACACACACACACACACACACACACACACACACACACACAAACACACTCACACACACACACACACACACACACACACAAACACACTCACAGACACACACCCACACGCACACACACACACACACACACAAACACACTCACTGACACACACCCACACACACCCCCACACACACACACACACACACACACACACGCACACACACACACACACACACACACACACACACACACACACACACACACACACACACACACAGACACACACAGACACACACACACACACACACACACACACACGCACGCACGCACACACACGCGCGCACACACACGCGCACACACACACGCACACCCACACGCACATGCACACAAACACACACAGAGTGGGAGTACGGTTCTGAAGACCCCTGAATTTGACCTTAGTGGCCACAACTAAGCTTGAACACTGAGTGTTTGTGAATCATTTAGGCACCAAATCTGATGACATTCTCACCCAACATCTGCACAGGATAAGGTCAACGGCTTGTGTCCCTTCTTCATGGAAACCTCAAGCTCATTTTAGCCCCACTATTTCTGCCCCCACTGAACAGAGACTACAGACAGGGGATTAAAACCTGCGAGTTATTCAGCAGCGACAGGCAAACATTCACTGGAACATCGGGAGCTGATGAAGGTTAGTCAGGTCTAGGTGAGCTTACTGTCATGTACACCAGCATGGTGAGGTGTAGATTCACTGTAGATCTTCCTTCAAACCAGCAGGACATGTACACAACTCAGACAACTCACCAAAATATAAATTATACATAAATTACACATAAATTGCGCGACAGTAACAATTCCACCTCAAAGTGCTGATTCCATTCCCATTTTTAATCGGAATCCATATCCGTCCTTTTCCCAATGCCTTCCCCATCCTTATACTGTTTCCACGTGCGGATTCGGTCCACTCTCACCCATGGCTGCCGGAAGGGGGAGTGGACGCAGGCGCGTATTAGCAGCCGCTGCTCTCTCTTCCATACTGTGTTTTTGATTTTTGTGATTTTTTTAAAATTCTGTTTTAATTTGTGTACTTATGATGTCTTTACTATTTATTTCATTCCGTTTACTGTAAAATCTGTAAGGTGTCCTTGAGATTTGAAAGGCGCCCATAAATAAAATGTATTATTATTATTATTATTATAGCCTTGATTTCATTCCACACCCATATTCATATCTAACTTACATTCTGTGCCAGACATCCACTGCCTTGCTCTGGTTCCAGCTACAGTCACAGAACAGTAGTCTTGTCCTAGTTACATTCCTGGCCAATTTGATTGCACTTTTTCAAATTCCATCTCTTTTCTTTCACTTCCATCACCACCTTTTGTCCACTAAATTATTCTGCCTTGTTTCTCGTTCCATTGCCAGCCTTGTTCTGATTTCACTTCCGGCCAATTTCCAATTCCCAATTCCATGTCCTGCTTTGTTCCAGATGCAACCCAGCCTTCTGCCAAACCCCTCCCATTCTAATCATAAATCTGTATTTTTATAAAACTATTTCCAGTCATGAGTGGTGGAGAAAGTTCCAAAAAGAAAAAATGAGGAACTGAATTAGCAGACACTTGTTCATGTGTGGCTTGGTCAAAGAAAGGCAGCATGGATTTGTGAGAGTCAAATTGTGTAATAAATATAACCGTTTTTTGATGGATTAACAGGGAGGGGGGATGAGATATTTTTGGACTTCCAAACTCCATTTAATAAGTTGCAACATAATGGGTTTGACATCAAGACCATGGAATAGAGGGAGCTGGAGTAGCGTGGATAGAAACACAAGTTGGGTTTCAGCAAACTGACAGTAGTAATGCAAGAGTGGAGAAGGGTCTCGACCTGAAACGTCACCTATCCATGTTCTCCACAGATGCTGCCTGACCCGCTGAGTTACTCCAGCACTCTGTGAAACGTCACCTATCCATGTTCTCCACAGATGCTGCCTGACCCGCTGAGTTACTCCAGCACTCTGTGAAACGTCACCTATCCATGTTCTCCACAGATGCTGCCTGACCCGCTGAGTTACTCCAGCACTCTGCAGCACTATTAAGCAGCAGGTTTTTTTGGGATGAAGGGAACATTGCATTGTAGTTCCCCAGGGATGGGTACTTGCACTGCTGCTAATATATATATAAATGATTTAGATGTGTGTACAGGACACCGTCTTCAATGACAGACACACATAATATAGCAAGCTGTGAGGAAGATTGTTATAGATTTCTAGCAGATATGGACAGGTTAGTAAAATATGTGGATGGGTAGCAGATGAAACTTAACATTGAAAAATGCAAAATGTTATATTTTTCTAAGATGAATGATGAGCCAAAATATAGTAAAGGACACAATTAGCAAATTGCTACAATAACAGGCAGCTGCTATATTTATGCAAGTCTCTGTGTGGCAGATAGAGAAATGGTGAAACAAATCATCTAGGATGCCAAGGCTTTATACGTAGTTACAGAGTACAAGACACAGGAAGTCTGCACCACACTGTAGGAAGGTTGTGACTGGACTGAAGAGGGAGCAAGGAGATTGCCCAGGATGTCGTGTAGGACGAGGTACCTCAATCATGAGGGGAGTCTGGACAGGCTGGGTTTGTCTTCCATTGGGAAGAGCAGCCTGACACAGGTCTAACTGAGATGTACAAAATTGTGAGTGTCATAGGTAGCCACTTGTTAGTAGCAAGCAAAAATATCTAAACCCAGATGGCAAAGGTTTAGGATCAGAGGTTTAGAGGGAAAATAAGAAAGGATCTTGTTGATGTGGAATGCCCAAGATGCCTGAGATGTTGGGGAGAGAGAGACTCACACTACATTGAAGAGAGGTCTAGAGCAGCACATGGATCACCAAGGCTGAGGAGGTACAAGGTGCTGCAAATGGGTTTAGATGGATGCTTGACAGTCAGTAGTGGTGAGAGACCAAAGCAGCTGTTTCTGTATTAGATGATGATGTGTTTGGGATATGGATGTCACAGGCAAGGCCAGCATCATTAAACACTGCCGTCTTCCAGAGGGGTGTGTGTACGGTGTTCTAGTATTCAGAACAGCAAGAATGAAGAAGCAATGTATTTCCAGGTGGGGTTGGTGGAGGGGAGCATCACAACTGCACGATGTGAGGAGCCCACAAGCAGGGTTGTGGTGTTTCACGATGCTGGTCTTGCCAGTCACATCCGAGACGGCAGTGGTTTAACTCGACAGGATTTCCAAAAGGTTAATTTGCAAGTTGAATTGGTAGTAAGAAAGGCAAATGTAAAGTTAACATTTATTTTGAGAGGACTAGAGTAAAAACAGGGATGTAATGCTGAGGCATTATGCGGCACTAGCCAGACCATATTTGGAGCATTGTGAGCAGTTTAGGGCCCCTTATCTGAGGAGGGATGTGCTGGCGGTGGAGAGTGCCCAGAGGAGGTTTACGAGAATGATCACAGGAATGATTGCATTAACGTTTGATGAGCGTTTGACAGCACAGGGCTTGTACTCGCTGGAGTTTAGAAGGATGAGGGGGAACCTCATTGAAACTTACCGAATAGTGAAAGGCCTGGATTGAGTGAATGTGGAGAGGATGTTTCCACGAGTGAGAGAGTCTAGGACCAGAGGTCACAGCCTCGGAATAAAATCATGTTTATTTAGAAAGGAGATGAGGAAGAATTTCTTTAGTCAGAGGGTGGTGAATCAGACAGCAGTGGAGACCAAGTCATTGAGTATTTTTTAAGGCAGAGATTGACGGATACTTGATTGGTAAGGGTGTCAGGGGTTATGGGAAGAGGGAAGAAGGCAGGAGAATGGGGTTGAGATGGAATGATTGAACTCGATGGGCCAAATGGCCTACTTCTGCTCAAATGACTTATCAACATCCATATGCTAAAAGAGTCATTAAGTCCCACAGTTTCTGTGTCATAATGGTGCAGAAGCTGACAGGAACCTGTAGGTGGTGGTGTTCTCCTGTGCAACTTACTCTTGTCCCTCTTGGTGGTAATGGTTTTGAGTGGTAGGTACTATTAGAATAGTCTATATTTTGTAGATGGCACACACTGCAACTAAGGTCGAAGTGGCTTACATATCTGCACATTTTTGGCCCCTAGTTTGAATGGCCAGATCTGTTCTGAGTTTGTTCCATGTCGAACAAGTGTAGGGCCAGACAAGACGTCACAAAATGAGAAGAGAATGTCTCCACAAGGACTGTGTGGTGTTCGTTCCCTCCAATGTCAGGGACAGATACTTCCGCCAGTCTTGTTTTAATTCCACTTGCAGGCTTGTTGTGAGTCTGGCTGCTTTACTATTAGTTGGATCTTATAACTTAGTAACAGTCGGCCACTGCTCCACCTCTCCTTCTTCACGCTGAGCTTTCTGCACAGGTTCAACATGTGTAAATGCATCTGTACCCATGATTCTCCACTTATTTCATCCCAGTCGTTTTTCTTCTCAAAATAATTTGCGTTTTATTGAGGTAATGTATTTAACACTAGTGCCTGTCATCCAGACTCACACCGACACACACACAGATACACGACACACACATGACACACACACAGATACACACACACACAGATACACCACAGCTTGGCCTTGATTCCAACGTTAGAAAGGCTTTGAGCTCAAGTTAGAACTGCCTCTAGTTGCAATATTTTCACTGAGTCAAGAATTCCTGGGAAGGTGAAGTGAAGGGAAAAGGCCCAGGTTCAGCAGCAAAGGGGAATGGGCTATATGAAGAGCAGCAACAGCTTGTGTTTATGTAGCTGTCATAATGTGATGAAGCCCCACAATCATTGGCATTGTGAAGAAGAGCAAAGGAGATGGGACAGTCCAACTGGGAGATGACCCGTTGATGATACAGCAGTAGCTATGTAACCAGAATTGTGGACAGCCGGGTGTCCTGGGGTCAGGAAGCCAGTGGTTGAAGGACAGATAAACACTTCCTCCACATCAGGTCCATTGAGTCAGGGATTGCTTCTCATGAGAGGGATGATTGGACTCCCTGCCCCATGGCTTGTGTGTGATTGACCACACCTCCAGGGTGGAATTGCTACTTGCCCACAGTTGGCAGTCACACCTATCTCCTCACTCCGCCTGCTCCAGGCTTCTCCACACTTGACTGGAAGCACACATGCCAACCCAGCTCATATCCTGTCAATGATTAAAACCCTGGAGTTAAAAGTCCAACCGAGTGCAAGAAAATCCTCAAGTTACTGGCTTCCCATCCAAAACCCCTCCCTTCACCTATGTAACTGACTCTCAATGTTTGACCCTTCTGCTCTTTGTCTAATATTATACATCTCAGTGAAGTATCTCTTCAGCCTCCTCTTTTCCAAAGAAAACAATCCTATCTTTCCTCAAGGCTATAAAAACATCCTCATAAATCTCCTCCACACTTTCTCTAGTAAGCAGTGACGAACACTATACACTGTTCTAATTACTGCAAGGAAAGTTCAATCAGGGCTTAATAGAGGTGATCAAAATCATAAAACAAACGTTGATGGAGGAAGTAAGGAAACCAGCCCCAGATTAAGCAGG
>CM075991.1:12962408-13209981 GCA_038087875.1 Malacoraja senta
ATTATGTATTAACAAATAGAGAGAAACAAATAAAATAATTGTTGCTGTCCCTGAAACTAATAAAGAGGAAGCAGGTAGCTGAAGAATGTGAATTCTCTGGCAACTCAGGTATCAAGGTGTAACCAGTCTACACTCCGTTGAGGAAATGCTGACAGACACTGTTACCCACAGACCTTTCTTCTCCCCCATCCAAACTCTAACATTACTGCGATCTCTTTCTTGCCCCGCTCAAAGTCAGGCAATGCTCAGGCTCCCTCAGTGCTAAAGCTGTTCCTTTTTGTCACAAAGACAAAGCCCTTCCCACTTGCCTTGTGTCACACTGTCAGGCCCAATTATCAGCTGACAGGACAGGACGGCAGGGTGAGGAGGCTACTGAATAGCACAGGATGGAAACTGGCTTTTGAGGAGCATGCCTGCACAGGGTTAAAGGGCACCCAGGGCAGAAGGGAGAGTGGAAATGGGAGGCAGGGGAGACAATAGAGGAGGATGAACCAAGAGCTGACAAGCAGAGAAGGAGAAATAAAAGACTGAGCAAAAAGCAGAGGAGACATCCTGTCGAAAAGGAAAAGTTGTTCATGAAACAGATGGTTCTGAGTTAAACTGAAGAGCAAAGAGAAAGGCAGATACATCAGGGATGGACATTACAACACGGGAGGATTTATAGATTCCAGCTCTCCTTGTTACAGCTGATAAACACTGTGAGGATCTGAGCCACAGTGACCAAGGAGGCCCAGTCTGCACTGACTGTGTGGTTGACCATAGGTGGAGAGGGGAAAGATCCCGTCTTGGCCAGTGTGGTTACGTAGCGATGGCAAGAGGAGAGAAGTTGTCCAGGCCAGAGCCACAGCTCAGATAGGGGTTGGATGAGACGTGGCTCTACGTTTCTGCAAATTCAGCTTCTTCAGGGTGAAGATGGCTTCTGAATTAAACACTATCCTTACAAAATCCTCACTGCTTTCAGTTCCCCTTCTCACTTACAGGATTTAAAAACTGATATTTAACATTTCATATAGTTGCAGCATGGAAACAGGCCCTTCTGCCCATCTAATTCACACCAACCATCAAGCCTCACACTTACTCTAATGCTAATCTAATCCATTTTAATCTCGCCTCATTCCCATCAACTCCCAACACAGTGGAGCAACGGTAGAGTTGCTTCCTCACAGCACCAGGGTCCAGGGTTCGATCCTGACTATGGGTACTGTCTGTACAGAGTTTGTACCTTCTCCCTGTGACTGCGTGGGTTTTGGCCAGGTGCTCCGGTTTCCTCCCACATTCCAAAGACGTGCAGATTTGTAGGTTAATTGGCTTGTATATATTGTCCCTAGTGTGTAGTGTAGAACTAGTGTACGGGTGATCGCTGGTCGGCACGGACTCAGTGGGCCGAAGGGCCTGTTTCCACACTGTATCTCTAAACTAAACCGAACTGAACACCTCCTCCCCCCATCAAACATTCTAAACACCACAGATCTACGAGGGGCAATTTGCCGTGGTCCATGTACCAGCTTCCTCGGCTTTGTACGTGGGATAAAACTGGAGCACCACGAGGAAATCACAGGGAGATTGTGTGAAGTCCAGCACTGGAGGTCAGGATTGAAGTCAGGTCATCAGAGCTGTGAGGCAGCAGCTCTATCAGCTGTGTCACGATGCCGCCTAATTATAATAACCTCTCTAACAATTATTGCTTTTTTGATTCATAGGATGCTTGGGTTGCTGGTAAGGCCAGCATTTTGTCCTTCATGAACAGAGGGCCTTGCAGGGCCATTTCGGACTCTGGAGTCACATTCTGGCCCTTAGGCAATGGATATTTGTAAACCAGGCAAGCCTTCTGCAACAATATGATGGTTTTCTATTGACCTTTATTGATACTAGATTTTAATTCCAGATTTCTTTAATGACTTGCTTAAATCCTCCGGCTGCTTAGATGAGATTCATAGTCATCCATCCAGACCAACAGTCGGAGTCTCTCCTACACTTTCCATGTGTGGTTACTTGGGTTTGACAATTTAAAAGTATACTTACTTCACGCAAGCACTGATGAGATTTAGGTGCTAATTTGATGCTGATTTGATGCTGATTTGATGCTGATTTAGAGATCTGTTATTGTGATTGTACGGAGCAAGTTAGCAGCGCTCAGTGTGAAATTCATCAGAGTCGCTTCAGCGTGGGATAAGGTCAGGGATATTACTGGAGGTGCAGCAGTGAGGAGGGTGGTGATAATCACAAGATATAAACCACACCTCGCCCTCCACAGGTTGCACAGCGAGAGAGGGATTGTTAAAACATGCGATAAGGGCAACGCAAGATGTTTGAAGAAGCTATGTTTGCGGCATAAGATGCAAAATATAGTAAATAACCTGCCCTCAGTCTATTGAGAAGGAAACTTGGAATGATGCCACAGAAAGGCTTGGTGCGTGGAACAAAGTACAAATGGTCGCTCACCCCTGACTATCATCACTTGTCACCTTGAGAGACTGAGAATGTGAGGAGCAGCCCCCTCCCCTGGGAGCCCAGAAACCACTCCCAGACTACGGGAAATGCAGTGGGCAAGGTGGGGGGGGGGGGGGGGCAGGTAAATTCATGCAGGGAACAGAACACTGAATCAAACACATTTATCCAACACCTGCAATGATTTGCATTCAGAATGTAACGCAACTTTCAGTCCACTGCCAGACTCCGCACTGCTCCCTGTTGTCTAGTGGCACTGCTGTGGCAAGGCAGGTCATTCCATGGTGGCTGCAAATTAATCCAAGAAAGCAAGGAGAGCAGGGGGATCCCAGATTCAACCTTTCATCTAGCACGTCCTGGTGAACTGCCAGAACCACAACAACCTCCTCATTCGGATCCAGAACATGAGATGGAACAAAGGTCCCGCAGGCTCTCTATTCCTTAAATCAAATAACATCCAAAACCTCCAGGTCACAATAGTAATTTCAGAACCTGTTTACATAGCATGAGTTGGGTAGCAAGACATGATCTAAAAACATAAAAACATAGAAACATAGGCCAGGAGTAGGCCATTCGATCCTTCGAGTCAGTACTGCCATTGAATATGATCATGGCAGATCATCCAAAATCAGTATCCCGTTCCTGCTTTTTCCCCATAACCCTTGATTTTGCACAGATCTCTGATTTAGAATTTTGATGTATTATTGATGTATAGTTTGTGTGCATGCCTGCGTCCTGTATCTGTGGTGTGGCTGCACGCAAGGTGTTTCATTGTACCTTGCTGTACACATGCAACTGACACTCCGTGGTGTTTCACCTCCTGACCTCTGTGTCATTGAGGGGATCATTGTCATAAGAAATAGGAGTTGATTTAGGCCATTCAGCCCATCTGCCATTCAATCATAGCTGATCTATCTCTCCCTCCTAACCCCATTCTCCTGCCTTCTCCCCATAACCCTTCACACCTGTACTAATCAAGAATCTATCTATCTCTGCCTTAAAAATATCCACTGACTTGGCCTCCACAGCCGTCTGTAGCAAAGAATTCCACAGATTCACCACCGTCTGACTAAAGAAATTTCTCCTCATCTCCTTCCTAAAAGAACATCCTTTAGTTCTGTTGTACACCCTCTCCTACTGCCCACTCTCCTACTGCCCATTCTCCTACCCTCGCCCACTGCCCACTGAGAGCAGCATAGACAATGGTGGATATCTGGGACCTTCCACTCAGTGCATCCTGTACCACACCAAACCTTGCTGTTACTCACCCACCCAATCATCCGTTTCTTCCTGCTACTCCAGCAGGGAGACTTCAACAAATTAAATGACACCGACCACAAACTTGGATAGTCAGAGAAAGTTCTTGAAAGACAAATAGTGTCATTACGACATGCACTTTCTGTGTTATCATTATGTAATTATCTGATTCCACTCGACTCACTAACCACAGCAGATCTGTGTGGAAGAAAATTTGTAACATTTGTCATTAAGTGGAATTTAACATACTGTCATTTATCTTCACACAGCGCTTGAATGACAGGCAGGAGCTAGAGAGCTGATCGGGCGATGTATCATTCACACACACCAATCTGATTAAATAAAGGCCTAAATTAAGAGATACTGCTCAGTGCCAGCTGTTTCTTGAGAATATCAAGTGTGGTGCAATTAGTGATTAATAAAGAATGTAGGTGCATCTTACAGCATTTCCCATCCAATTTGAATTGTTTGAAGGGGCTGTCCACTTGAAAGCAGACATTTCCCTCCTCTACCAAAGTTGCTGGGTTCCACCGGCATTAATTAGTCTCGTTATCTAGCCAAAAGCCCATTAGACAATTGTGAACCACATATTGTGTTGGTAAATCATTTCAGCAGAGGATATATAGCATCCATTTCAATGTCAACATTCCAACAGTGGGATCTGATACATTCTGAATCCTAAGCAACTAAGAACATAAAGATGAGGAGCAGGAGTAGGCCATTTTCAAAACAATACCACCCTATGAGTGAAAGTCAGAAATTTGTAAATGTTGATAAGATTTTCTCTTGTTCTTCAAAACATATTGAGTAGTTGTATCGCGGTCTGGCTCAGGCAAACTGAACACCCTGGAGCAAAGCCCAGCCCAGCACTGACCTCCCCACCATTGAAAGGATCTACAGAGAGAAGTGAGCACTGCCTGGTCCATCACAGGTACTGACCTCCCCACCATCAAAGGGATGTGTGTGTGTGTGTGATTATTATGTTTATATATTCTGTTGTGCAAGTAAGAATGTCATTGCTCTGTGAGGATTGACAACATGACATTGGGACATGACAATAAAACACTTGTCTCCTGATGAACTATGAAGAAAAAAGTCTACTCTAGTCGAATCTACACTAGTCTAGTCTACTCAAGTGATGTCTAGTCTGGTCTATTCTACTCTACACTAGTCTAGTCTACTCTCATCTACTCTACTCTAGTCTAGTTTACTCTACTCTCATCTATTCTACTCTAGTCTATATTCTAGTTTAGTCTATATTCTAGTCTACTCTAGTCTAGTCTACTCTACTCTGGTCTACTCTAGTCTAGTCTAGTCTAGTCTAGTCTGCTCTAGTCTAGTCTAGTCTACTCTACTCTACTCTAGTCTACTCTAGTCTACTCTACTCTAGTCTAGTCTACTCTACTCTACTCCACTACTCCACTCTACTCTACTCTACTCTACTCTACTCTAGTCCACTCTACTCTACCATACTCTACTACTACTACTTTAGTCTAGTCTAGTCTAGTCGAGTCTACTCTACTCTAGTCTACTCTAGTCTACTCTACTCTAGTCTAGTCTACTCTACTCTACTCCACTACTCCACTCTACTCTACTCTACTCTACTCTACTCTAGTCCACTCTACTCTACCATACTCTACTACTACTACTTTAGTCTAGTCTAGTCTAGTCGAGTCTACTCTACTCTATACTCTAGTTTAGTCTAGTCCACTCTAGTCTACTCTAGTCTAGTCTACTCTACTTGAGTAGTCTAGTCTACTCTAGTCTACTCTAGTCTCGTCTAGTCTAGTCTACTAGTCTACTCCGCTCTAGTCTACTCTACTCTATTCTGCTCTAGTCTACACTCGTCTAGTCTAGTCTAGTCTAGTCTAGTCTAGACTACTCTATTCTACTCTACTCTACTCTAGTCTATGAATCTTTTTTTATTGGGCAAAGCTATCTTTTTAGGAATCAGATTAATGAATCTTTGTTGGCAAGGATATTATTAAATAGGCACGAAGACTGAAATCAATCACAATACACCAGGTGTCGTCCCACAAGGCCTTATACCCCAAGACTTATTGTACTTATTTTACGTGAACAAAATAAAACAATATTTGATGCACACTTGTCTAATAGCTTCTTTGCCTAGATAATGAGAATCTAAATAGTCCTGTATTCAAATCCTTCTGTGATAAAGGGCGACATATTATTTGCCTTACTAATTGCTTACTGCAGCTACATGTTGGTCTTCACTGACCTGTACATGGACATCCAGGTCCTTTTGAATCTCAATATTTCTTAATTTGTCATCATTTAAACAATGGTCTACTTTTTTGTTTGGTCACCAACAACATGTCATGTCTGAAGAAGGGCCTCGACCCGAAACCTCACCCACTCCTTCTCTCCAGAGATGCTGCCTGTCCCCCTGAGTTACTCCAGTGCTTTGTGGACATCTCATGCACTCTTCTTCACTGCTCTTCCTCCACATTACTCACAATCCCACCTGGTTTTGTGTTATCATCAAAATTGGGAGTGGGACGTTTGTTCTTTCAGCTCAATTGTTTATTAAAGATCAATTATTCTCCAAGATATGAGGGCTAAGTTATCTACTCTTCACCAAAGTATGCCATGAGAACTTTACTTGAGAGGACATATTGAGTCTTGACGATGTCCTATCCAAACATTGGCTCTCCAATAGCATTCTCATCAACTGCAACTAATATCTATAGTTTAGTTTATTATTATCGCATGTATGGAGCTTCAATGAAAAGCTTTTTGTTGCGAGCTATCCAGTGAACAAAAAGACTATACATGATTACAATCAAGCTGTCCACCGTGTACAGATACAGGATAAAGGCGAGTACAAGATAGTCCGATTAAGTCTGTTAAAGATAGTTCAAAAGTCTCCAATGAGGAACATACTAAGTACAGTTTACAATTTACAGAAGCCAATTAACTTACAAACCTGTACGTGTTTGGAGTGTGGGAGGAAACCGGAGCACCCAGAGAAAACCCACGTGGTCATAGGGAGAACGGACAAACTCCGTACAGACAGCACCCGTACTCAGGATTGAACTCGGGTCTAATGAAACAGAAATTGGGTGATTTAATGATGCAGGCAGTAGACCTGCTGCCCTCACAACCCCTGCAACCTGGGCTCAATCCTAATCTCCAGTGCTATCTGTGTGGAGTTTGCACGTTCTCCCTGTGATGGTGTGGCATTCCACTGGTTTCCTCCTTCATGTCAAAAAATGTGCAGGCTTGCAGGTTAATTGGCCACTGTAAGTTATCCCAAGTGTGTAGATGAGTGATAGTATCTGGGGAACCATGGAGGCGAATGTCTAGAGAATAACATGGAGTAGGGTAGGATTGGTGTCAATGGGTCGATGCTTGGTATGGATTTGGGGTGGGCCCACGGTGCTGTATAGTCATCTCTCCATGACTATACTTCCTCCGTGTTCAACAATGACAGTGGCAACAATGTACAATTGATGTTGAATTCCAGACTTCATCATGCATTACCAGGAGTGGCTTTGCAGCATGTCTTTGGTTGAGATGCCAGGTTTATAAAGGACCATGGCTGCTAGACTGAGGCAGATCATGAGGGAACTAACATGAAGGAAAACCCTATCTGGCCGCACGGAAACAGGCCCTTTGGCCCAACTTTCCCATGCCGACCAAAAGGTTCCATCTACACTTGTCTCACCTGCATGTGTTTGGCCCACATCTCTCTAAACCTGTCCTATCCAAGTACCTGTCCAAATAGGTCCACAATAGTATTGGCAGGAGTGGCCACAGCACAGTTACCATACAGACAAGTCCCATCTTCCCAGTAAGCGGACTCTTTATTGTTGCATGTGCGGGCACCACCAGGTTAATTGTGACAGATACAGAATTACATCCATCAGTCCCGATGCACTTTAAGAAGCAGCAGTAATGTATTTCTGGACCATTTGTAACCTGAAGGCTCTGCTTCTTTCTTTACTATTAATATCAAGACAGGCACTGAACCTAAAAGTGAGGTTGAGTAAAATCAAGCAATAACACAAGATGATATGCATGCTTCATAATCCTGCAACCAACACATATAATCCAAGCTCTGTTGTCCTCCCACATTCAGGCTGGGCGATGGTGTACAAGTAAACATGACCATCTGCAGTCTGAGTGATGTTGTGGCTACACAACTGTACAAAACCATCAGGCAACAATATTGTGCTCACATCCTAACCTTAAAAACTGCTCAGAGCACTTGACTCCATACCTTATTGGACAAAAGAGTTTAATTTCTGAGGCAGGGACTGAAGGGGTTACCTGTTACCAGGTTTGCATCTAACCAGGTGTGGTTTCATGGGAGTCACGGGTAAAATTGCCCAAATGTAAATTTAGATTTTGTTAAGCAACAATGTTGAAAGAATGTTGGAAAGTAGTAAGAATGAAAACATTATAAGCCACCCTTTGAAAGGCTGTTCTATTAATAGGTGTAATATGCAGTTATCACCTAATGCATAAACCATGTTTATAAATGTCAATGCAATGAATAAACGTAGGTTACTAAGGTCGGAGACTCAAACATGAGCTCCAGTCACCATGCATTTGCTGTGTATTTCCAGTAACCTTTGGGGTTTTACAAAAGTCTGTTACAAAAGTCTGCATTTATCAAAATGTAACATACACTGTGTATAAATTAGAGCGTTTTCACTATTAGAATATAGTTTAGATACAGCAGTCCATGGTGCAAGGGATTCCATTTACAGTGGAATTACTATGTGTGGAGCTTGGAGTCTTGGTATTTGCTAGTTAATGACACACCATTATCAGGCCCACCACTCTATTCCATACAATAGGCATTACAGGAACCCTTTGAAGTAATATTAATGAACCTGATCGTGGGATCGGGGCAATTTTGGTACATGGAGAAAACAAATCAGAGCATGAGTAGATTAACTCAAATAAATCAATTCACTTCAGTGAGTAATGAAACTGGTTTTCTGTGTTGGGAAAAGGCTGCATGGGCACACAGACAGAAACACAAGCATTCTCAGGAACACCTGCAAATATAATTTTCTTTCACATAGGCCCAAAATCTGACAGCAAGCACTTGCATTTTCATGTAGACAGCATAAGTAAATGGGCAAGAAGATGGCAGAGGAAATATAAAGGGGAAGAGTGAAATGATTCCATTTGGTAGGAAGAATACAAATACTTATTTTGCAGTGATGAGAAGATAGTGAAGATTGATATCTATTTTCTAAACTGATCGATCTTTGGATAATTGAGAAAGTAAGGGGTGTGAGCTGGAGGGGGGGGCAATCTCGAGGTACAGGATCAGCTATGACGTGGATCATAAGATAAAGCTGGGGATATGTACATGCCTTGTTGATTGGTTTGTGACTGTGCATCATGGTTCTGGAGGATCATGAGTTGGAACTATTGAGAGCGTTGACTCTCAAACTGACCACACAACACGGATCGGCCACATTTGTTGCAAGAGTCAAGAGTGTTTTATTGTCATATGTCCCAGATAGGTCAATTAAGTTCTTGCTTGCTGCAGCACAACAGAATATGTAAACATAGTACATATTCCAACATCTGCAATGTTTTGTGCCTCCAGCTTGATATACAGAGAGAGATTTTGGCGGAACAGTGATGGTCTTAAACATGACATGACATGCAGAAAATTAAGATGCAGGTAGCACAGAGAAGATACTCATTGGTATGTTCTCATTTAATATATGGGAGTTCTGATGCAGCAATAGGTGATGCAGATTGTGATTGTACAGGGGATGAGGAGATTAATACTCTGGACTATTGTAGTATTCGAGTATTGGAGTATTGTAGTATTGTAGTATAGGAGTATTGGAGTATTGTATTATTGTAGTATTGTAGTATTGGAGTATTGGAGTATTGGAGTATTGTAGTATTGGAGTATTGGAGTATTGTAGTATTGGAGTATTGGAGTATTGGAGTATTGGAGTATTGGAGTATTGGAGTATTGGAGTATTGGAGTATTGGAGTATTGTAGTATTGGAGTATTGGAGTATTGGAGTATTGGAGTATTGGAGTATTGGAGTATTGGAGTATTGGAGTATTGGAGTATTGGAGTATTGGAGTATTGGAGTATTGGAGTATTGTAGTATTGTAGTATGGGAGTATTGTAGTATTGGAGTATTGTAGTATTTGAGTATTTTATTCATTCTCTGGAGTATTGTATGCAGTTTTGGTCTTTGTATCTGGGCTTTTGAGATAATTCTGCAAAAGATTGTTCGCACAATTCTTGGTTAAGGGGTCTGGATTTGTTGAGGTTTAGAAGAATGAGATGATCTTATAGAAACATATGTTTCTGTGAGAGTTTGAGATTGTTTCTCCCAGGCTCCAGATGAGGGAGGCAGATTGCATATCCTCAAAATAAAAACAGAAAATGTTGGCAACACTAAACAGGTCAGGCAGCATCTGTGCAAAGAAACAGTCAACTGACTTGGTCAAATTTGATACAGTACCTTAGACCTGAAACATTAATTCTGTGTCTTTTTCCACAGATGCTGCCTAACCTGCTGATACTTTCCATAATTTTCTGTTTTTATTTTGGACTTGATGGTTGGCGTCGACATGGTGGGTCAAAGGATCTGTTTCTGTGCTGTATGGCTCTAAAACTATTTTCAGCATCTGCTGATTTGTTTATTTGTACAGTCTTAAGGTAAGTATTTAGAAGCCATTTAGAACAGAGGTGAGTATATTTGCATTCAAAGACCCACAATCCCCTGGAAATGTCTGTCCCAGAAAACTGTGAATGTTTAGTAATTATCTATTTTCTAAACTGATAGATATTTGGATAATTGGGAAAGTAAGGGGTGTGGACTGGAGAGGGGGAGCAATGTCGAGGTACAGGATCAGCTATGACATGCATCATAGGACAAAGCTCGGTGTGCGCACATACCTCTGGTGTAGGAATAGACAATACACAATAGGTGCAGGAGGAGGCCATTCGGCCCTTCGAGGCTGCATTCAATGTGATCATGGCTGATCATCCCTAATCAGTACCCCGTTCCTGCCTTCTCCCCATATCCCCTGACTCCACTATCTTTAAGAACCCTATCTAGCTCTCTCTTGAAAGTATCCAGAGAACTGGCCTCCACCGTCCTCTGAGGCAGAGAATTCCACAAACTCACAACTCTCTGTGTGAAAAAGGAACTGCAGATGCTGGTTTACACCGAAGACGGACAAAAATGCTGGAGTAACTCAGCGGGACAGGCAGCATCTCTGGAGAGAAAAAACGGGTGACGTTTCGGGTCGAGACCCTTCTTCAGACTGATCCAAAACGTCACCCATTCCTTCTCTCCAGAGATGCTGCCTGTGATGGTTGTTGGATCAAGTGTTGGTTGGTTTGTGACAGCATCACGACTCTAGAGGATAATGAGTTGGAACTATTGGGTACCTCTGCTCCCCATTGAGGCCACACAGCTGCCCACAGCCCATGTATTTATCCCACCACAATCCAGTTCCATTCATGCTGTCTCCAGTTGGTCAATCAGTAATCCAAGCTCATTGCAAAAATAGTTTCCAATCAACGACTTGGATACACCTGTGGATGACTTCTCGGTAGGATTAGCAAACCAGAAAATCAAACTCACCTCGGTGAATACATAAGGCCAAACTATCCTTAGTTGTTAACTAGAGTTAGATAGAGCTGTAGAGGCTAGCAGAATCAGAGGATATTCGGAGAAGGCAGGCACGGGTTACTGATTGTGGATGATCAGCCATGATCACAATGAATGGCGGTGCTGGCTCGAAGGGCCAAATGGCCTCCTCCTGCACCTATTGTCTATATATCCTCCTCTCTTGCACATAAAGCTTTCTAATTATTCCATAACCCTTATGACTGGAATGTGATCTGTGCATAGTCCACCTCACTGGAGCTGCCAGCCAATACCACCTGGCTTCTTTGCACAAGTGGTCCATGTTGATCCTTACATCACTTGCCGCTTAGTTCTGACAAGTTTTTCTCCCCTCAATTGATTTACCCCCTTTGCATCTTTGAGCTCCCAGGGTTTCAGCGTGGCGGATTTCAGTGCTGGCTGTGTGTAACAAATGGTCAACTCATTCTTGCTCTGCTCCTTCCTGTCACCGCTTCTCGCTGCTAAACCCTGCCACTTGTTCCCTTTACACTCCCCTGTCAGCATAACTGACTACAGTTGCCTCCATCAGCAGAGACCCGTGAAAGCGACACTGTGGACAAGATGGGATTCGGAATTGATTCCGGGAAGTATTTTTTTTACTAACACAAAATATCGATGATTTTGTTCAATCTGAACCCCAACTCGTGGTCAACTAGAAAAAGCAGAGGTTGATCAGGCCTCAGTCAGGTGCCTTCAACAGCTGTCCGCACTGTCCGCACTGTCCGCACTGTCCGCACTGTCCACACTGTCTACACTGTCCACTGTCTAGTGTCCACACTGTCCGCACTGTCTAGTGTCCACACTGTCCACACTGCCCGCACTGTCCACACTGTCCGCACTGTCCACACTGTCCACACTGTCCACACTGTCTAGTGTCCACACTGTCCGCACTGTCCGCACTGTCCACACTGTCTAGTGTCTACACTGCCTAGTGTCCACACTGTCTGCACTGTCCACACTGTCTAGTGTCCACACTGTCGGCACTGTCTAGTGTCCACACTGTCCACACTGTCCACACTGTCCACACTGTCCACACTGTCCACACTGTCGGCACTGTCTAGTGTCCACACTGTCCACACTGTCCACACTGTCCGCACTGTCCACACTGTCTACACTGTCCGCACTGTCCACAGTGTCCAGTGTCCACACTGGCTTCTGAAGCCTCCCACAGTAAACCCACTCTTGCTTTTACTTCAAATATCAAACATCGGAACTGGCCGCCTCGGAGAAGTTGTGAAGTTGCACCATCCTTGCTGAGCCTGTGTCTTTAAAGCTCCCGGGTTAGTGGAGCATGGCAATGATACACACCCCCTTGCCTAAACCCAGAGCCCGGAGAACACCAATCGCAGCCGCCGCTGCCCGGGCAGCTCGTCCCTTCCACATCGGCCTGTGGATAAAACCCACACAAACACAAGTTGGCCACCCAGGCACGGGCTGAATACAACTGCTTTTGAGAAAAGGTCCGATTTATTCCTACTGCCATAGAAAGCGGCAGAGAGACTGGGCGGTAACTGGATTACAGATATGAGTGGATTCATACTGGCAGCAGGTACATCATTACAACGTTGGCAAGTCACCAGAACGGAGATGCGACTGATTAACTTTAAAGGCGATTTGAGGAGAAAAATAATGCAAAAGTGCCATTGCCTTGATAGTCAATAGCAGCCGTCCGCAATAACGGGCGAGATCTATTGTTAACGAAATGTTAGTTGATGAGGCAGGACTGGTGTGAGAGGGGAGGGTCGGCGGGAAGAGAGTGCAGGAAGAGGCAAGGAGACCGCGAGCCGGATGATGATCTGTAAATCCGACGATTCACTCTTACGTACCTCTGCTTTGTGTTCTACAGATCTTTAGAGTGTAACTGCACTTTTCTTCTTCACACGCCTGTGTTGGGTCCCCGCGACCACTGGATAACCAAGTGAGCCTGTTATTCTGGCCGACCCTGTTTATAGGCACCGTCTCTCCGTGTGTTACCTGCCCGGAGGACAACGTCCAAACATCTTCACCTTGAAAGAGTAGCGAGGAATGTCCCATAGCGCAGGACGCTCAGGTACCTTTCAACATGGTGTGTGTGCGTTTGGTTGTCCAAAGGCCCAGATCCCCAGCTCTCCTTCTGCCGCGTCCCCCCTCGTGTCCAGCGGCTCACAGACGAATATCCAGCAGCGCACACACACAGAACATTCCCCTCGGTGTGTGGAAAGAATCAGTCATTTAAATTAAAGGTTCAGGAAATATTCCGTGCCATCATAAAGTAACCAGTTAATAATGAGAGATTTCTATATTGGTGATCTGCGCCATTTAGCTCTTGCCAGAGTCGGAGGGAGTAATATCTGGGCCGCTTTTATAAAATTAAACCAGTCAGTGCGAGTGAGAATTGTGTTTACTAGTGTAGGTGTGTTTGTGTTGAGAGTACTACAGCAAGACACAGAGTGAATCTGAGCACCAGACCTCACATACGAGGAGAGTTTCACTCTGGGATCCAGCACTTTTACGGGCGCCCACTGCTAATAGTTTTACAAACAGGCGCAGATTCAGCTTTTTATTTTCTGCTACATACGTGTTGCCGCATTCAGTTACAGCATATTTAGTCCTTGATTGAAATATGATTATTTTAATATCAGTGTCCTGGGTGAGATTGGCTCGTCTAGTAATTGTATTAGTCAGGTGGGGAAGGATTGGCCTTGTTATAAATTTGATTTTTTGAATTAGATTATAATGATCAGATTTTACAGGTACATGCGTGTAATAATATTATTAATATTTTATTACAGATAGTTGTTTGATCTAATTGGCTGATGCAATAATGCGTTTCATTACACTCAGGCACACAGACTGATGTGATATCGTTTCCCTTATTTCAGTCGGATAATGTGCGTAGTAATTGTGTTACAATCGGGGACCAGCTGGATTTGGCCCCAAGAACATGTTGATGGGACATTTATGAACCGGACTCAGGGCCAGGTTGACAATGGAGCGCGTACAGGGCCACATTCACTCCGTTGTAAGTTTCCCGTCATGTTGCTACAAGCACCTGTAAGTGAATCGGGCATTAGAATATAACGATGGCGTTAGACAAGCCTCTGCTGAGGTGGATGTGACGGTCAATGACTTTAGTTGATTTCAATCTATATACTCATCTTGTAACGTGTTGGGGGTCAGGTGATTTAGTTTGCATTGGCGAGCAAGTTTTCCTGTTGAGTTCCTTCCTGTGAATTATATTCTTACATTAATCTTAACCGAAGTGGAATTAGCTGGTAGAGTGTAAACTAAAGTATAGATTTAAAAGAACACATGGGGAAATAATTGTTTAAGAAGGAACTGCAGATGCTGGAAAATCGAAGGTGGACAAAATTGCTGGAGAAACTCAGCGGGTGCAGCAGCATCTATGGAGCGATGGAAATAGGCAACGTTTCGGGCCGAAACCCTTCTTCAGAATAATTGTTTGTCGGTTGCGTGCTGAATTTCCGCTTCACATCTTTGCGTGAGTGTGTGAGTGTGTGAGAGTGTGAGAGTGTGAGAGTGTGAGTGTGTGAGTGTGTGAGAGTGTGAGAGTGTGAGAGTGTGAGTGTGTGGGTGTGTGAGTGTGTGTGAGTGTGTGTGAGTGTGTGAGTGTGTGAGAGTGTGAGAGTGTGTGAGAGTGTGTGAGAGTGTGTGAGTGTGTGAGAGTGTGTGAGTGTGTGAGAGTGCGAGAGTGCGAGTGTGTGAGTGTGTGAGTGTGTGAGTGTGTGAGAGTGTGAGAGTGTGAGAGTGTGAGAGTGTGAGTGTGTGGGTGTGTGGGTGTGTGAGTGTGTGAGTGTGTGTGAGTGTGAGAGTGCGAGTGTGTGGGTGTGTGAGTGTGTTTCTGTGAAATGCAATCGGTTGTGATTGAATTAAATCGGATATTCTACTTTCCCCATTGTTGTTCAATCTGAGTAATATGCAAGCGGTTTATCTCGGGAACATCGTAAGGTTACTGCTTGCTGCGGGTCCATTTTATTGCAAGACTTCTTGTTGATATTGTACTTGTCAAAGTTTTGTCAATGGCCGATCCATTGAAAAGGGGTCGGCATGAAATCCGTTCTTTTCGTTTTTCCAATCGTTTCGAAATCCCGTTTATCCGCTGCTTAATCGGTGCCTAATTTGTTAGTAAATTATATTTGCAACCAGTTGCGGGTTGACGGCGGCGCGTTGATGCTTTTATACCTGCCATGAAATTCTTGTAAATCCTCGCATACATGTTTGGCTTGGAATCCCAAATATATCGGAAAACAGCAAGGGCCGCGTAGAGTCTGCGTGGGTTAGAAATATTTGTACTAATTTAACCGTCTTTTATCAATGATAGTAAAGAATTTCATTTAAAAGGGGAACGAAATAATTAGAATAAAACAGCTTCATGGCCGAGAATTCCCGTTACCATTTACAGATCAGTTAATAACTTAATGTGTGGGAAGGAACTGCAGATGCTGGTAATAACTTAAACCGTGAGTCTGACCACCACGGAATAGTTGTATTTCTGTGAGGATTGGATGGAATAATCACCCGTTTAAAATCGGTTTTAAAGTTCCGTGAAAGGGAAAGCCGAGCTTCAGGTGACGTTTGCAGGATATGTTGTGTTAGCTGCGGACACGGGTTGTTTCAGAGACCTGTAATGATGCAAATATCAGCGGAGCCGCGGGGGAGATGAGTTCTCCATGCAGTTTAAACAGGGGCCCATTCCTGCCCCTCACACCCACATTCACACTGATAGCTGGCGCTGGAATAGAGACACGAACAGCGCCAGAAGTGAACAGGTGAACCTACTGGTAACCGACAGGAACCGAATGAATAAACCCAATTTTGGAAAAGGGATGTTTCCGATGTGTCCGCGCCAATACACTGTCCAAAATGGGCTAATAAAACGGATTACCGCTGATTTATTAAATCCAGTCGTTCACACAATTGATGACTGATATTAAACCAGACTGAATCAATGTTAAATTCAGTGTATTAAATTTAATTAACGATTTTATATTTCAATATGTCTTTAAATCTAGTCACATTTGGATAGATTTGTACAATTATTGGCAGAAATGCCAATCGACTTATTGAAATTAAATGTATATATTTTGTTTTAAAACTGCTGTACACTCGGAGCGGCCAGGACATTCTGGTCAAAATCAGACTCAGTTGGAGGGGATGTTGGTTTGTGGGTGGCGAGTTCCAGACCTCAGTCCCGTCAAGTAACGCAACACTGCACTTTATGCCCAAATGTCATTTCTAAATTCTACAAGTCATTCTCTGTCCGCGGCGGCAACGCGGTGTTTGTTCTCGGGCCCACAATGAGCACAGACCTCTCACTTGGCGATATTTGGAGGTGCCTGTCTCGTTTTAGCCACTTGGCCAAGACCCAGTTGTTGAAGGGTTTGTGTAAATAGACGAGGGATATTCCAGTTTATTAGATGAGATATTTCCTCCAACTTGTTCGTTGAGGAGCGGTAACTGATGTGAAATCTCGATCGGCAGACGGAGCAGGTGGTCCAGGTAGGTATGTAGAGGAGCGGACACTCGATGGTATGAACAGCATCCATTTTTAGTGTGTTCCATCTACTCTTCCCGTTTTCCCCAGCGTGTCCACACTGTTTACTCGGCTTCCACGAGCTAGAATTCTCCCTGAACCGCCAGTTGTACTTAATGTTCATTTTAATGTACATTTTCGTAATTACAAAAGCATTTGATTAAAAATGTGCGAGGCGCCGCTGGCGGTGGAGATGACTGGGATGCGGGGAGGTGAGGGGGTGGGAGAGGGAGTGGGAGAGGGAGTGGGGGAGGGAGGGAGAGGGGGGGGGTGGGGAAGAAGGTGGGGGAGGCAGTGACGGTTCGTTAGCGTGTTGCTACAACCGTGTCCAGACTGGGGGTGCCTGGAGCAGCGCGGAGCCGCCACATCCCCCCCCTCCCCGGCACATCACCCGCCGGGAGGGAGGGCCGCGACTAACTCTGGCACAGGCTGTGTGAGTGAGTGTGTTTGTGTGAGAGTGTGTGTGTGTATGAGTGTGTGTTTGAGTGTGAGTGTGTGTGTGTATGAGTGTGTGTATATGAGCGTGGGTGTGTGTGAGTGTGCGTGTGCGTGAGTGAGAGTGTGTGTGTGAGAGAGTGTGTGTTTGAGTGTAAGTGTGTATCAATGTGTGTGTGTGTGAGTGTGTGTGTATGTGAGTGTGTGTGAGGGTGTTTGTTTGAGTGTGAGTGTGTATCAGTGTGTGTGTATGAATGTGTGTGTGAGTGTGTGAGTGTGTGTGAGTGTGTATAAGTCATTGCCAACAACACTGGGCTGCAGGCAGCGTTGGCAATGATCACTCACTCACTCACTCACTCACTCACTCACTACCCCGGGCTTTCTCGCCGGTCGTGCCCCGCGCTCTACTCTACAAATAAATAATCCCGCGGTTGACAACATCTAAACCTACCGCCAGTTATGATTTACCAACTTTATTTGCATTCAACTCCAAATTCGAATGGGTTTATAACGAGAATATCGACTTAGTTGCCATTCCCTCCAATTTGCGAGCTTTACTCTTTGAAGTTCGGGTTAACGATGCGACTCCTCTGTAAAGGGTGGAATCAACAAATGTGGCATTATTGATAAATAACTTAATAGTTTAAATACGATTGGACGCGATAGCGTCAACATGACATATTCGCGCATCTAGGAGTGACTGAGATATAACACAGAAACAAAGTGGCGGGGTTGGAAATTCACTCCAAGTTGCCGGAGCTGTTGGTGGCGCAGTGGGAACTCGGGGGAGTTTATCTGAAGAGGGGTCTCGACCGGAAACGTCGCCCGTTTCTTCTCTCCAGAGATGCTGCCTGTCCCGTTGAGTTTCTCCAGCTTTTTGTGTCCATCTGAGGTTTGTTTCCGGTCGATTCTCGGTGAAGGGGACAGGCGAGATTGTTGACAGCACCCTGACCCGTGGTCGCTTGGTGCAGCCCCCCCCCCCCCCCTTCTCTGGGCTCTGCCTTTCTTAGGGCAGAGCGGGGTTTGAATTTGAATTTGAATCCGTTTTACAGTAGCTTGGAAAGTTGAAGAGGCTCCAGGCAACGAGCAACGAGTCAGGGCGGCTCCGGTAACTCCACTTGGCACGAAATGCCGGAGTAACTCAGCGGAACAGGCAGCATCTGTGGAGAACAGGAATGGGGGACGTTTCGGGTCGAGATCCTCCTTCAGACTGAAGAGTGAGGGGAGAGCGAGACACAGAGATAAGGAAGGGTAAGGTGTGAAAACGAGACATCTAAAGAGACGTGTGGGGCGGAGACCCTTCTTCAGACTGTGTTGAGGGTGAGGGCTTTGTTGGCGGTTTGCGGAACCCGCACATGTGGTGTGTGTCCACGTGGATCTCCGCGGCCGCAGACACTTTGTCTCCAGTCGGTGAATCTTCAGTTGAGTTCCCCACGTCCCCGGCTGTATATTTGACAAAAACCCACCAGAGACATCCTCTGTCCCGCTTGTTATTGATGCCCTGTACCGCTGAGTTACTCCAGCATCTTCTCTTGTTATTCACTTGCGCTTTTAATGCCTCCGATTTATTCCGGAAAATCGATATGAAATCGGCCACCGTTTATTAACATTGATCAGTTTATTAACACGAACGACGCCTGGGATTGTAACATTGACTCGCCGATATCCGCTCTGTAACCACAATTTAATCAATCGACGCGTTTAAAATATAATTCCAATTTAATCCTGAATATGACTAATTGCTGAAAATCGTTTACGTCACAAAAGATTTAAGAAATACAATTTATAAACTAATTGTGTAGGAAGGAACTGCAGATGCTGGTTTATAACGAAGATAGACACAAAATGCTGGAGTAACTCAGCGGGACAGGCAGCATCTCTGGAGGGAAGGAATGGGTGACGTTTCGGGTCGGGACCCTTCTTCAGATTTATAAATTAATTCACTCCCGGCTAATCTTTAATTCTTGACCCTAGTTTGGGGAGGAAATGTTCCTGCGACGTGAGCTAGGATGGATGACGGAGTGTTACATAGATGTCCAGCTGAAAGAAGGAATTTGCCAGCTTGCGATCTCCCTGCTTTACATGTTAGTTCGCAGTTAAGTAAAATAAACATTTAAGTTTTGAGCTGAACCTCTAAATATAGAGGCATGGCATTGATAAATGACAAATATGAATCTGATATTTGATGGCAATGTGAAACAGACACGGGGTAGAAAGGATGAAAGGCGACGAGGGGATAGAGCGCGGCTTGGGGAGACTGTGGTGTGTGTGTGTGTGTGTGTGTGTGCCTTCCCTGCTCCCCTCTGTGTCAGACTCTGGTGCTGTCACCTGTACCCCCCCCCCCCCCACCCCTGTCCATGCGGTCTCGCTGGCAGGCGGCAACTTGAAGCACCAGGGCTGTGGGATGGAATCTAACCCCAAGATGCCGGACACTTCCAGGAGTTGGTACCTGATGCAGACAGGTGCGGTTAACATTAGTGCCGAAGGGCTTTCGTTTCCAGTTCGATGCTGATGTTTAAAGCACTCTCTCGGTTTCAGAAATTCTGTTCAGTGTAAAACATAAATCAGTTTCGGGACACCAGGGCTGGAATGTGGATCCCAGCACAAAGTAAGTTGGCACTTTGTGCCCTGACGGTGATGTCGACAAACAGACTTGTCCACACTCACCCGCCAGCCTGTCGGCCTTCGCGTCGGGATCTGTGCACCTGTTCGCGGCCGGTAAAGGGAAGAATTGCTCCCGCGCTGCTCACATGTGAACCCGGGGCTTCAGTCCAAAGCCAGGGCCGCAAGGAGCAATGAGATGAGGTGCGAGAGTTTCCCGAGATCACAGCACCTGGCCTTGTGGGTCCAGGAATGAATGGGAGGACAGGTGGTTGTGAATGTTGTAAACGGGCGGACAGGGGAAGATAGACACAAAGTTCTGGAGCAACTCAGCGGGACAGGCAGCATCTCTGGAGAGAAGGAATGGGCGACGTTTCAGGTGGAGACCCTTCTTTAGGGACCCATTCCTTCTCTCCAGAGATCCTGCCTGTCCCGCTGAGTTACTCCAGCACTTAGTGTCTATCTGCGGTTTAAACCAACATCTGCAGTTCCTTTCTGTACATGGGTGTATGTAGAGGGGGCAGGTGTGTAGGTGTGCAGGTGGCCAGGTGTGCAGGTGGCCAGGCCGGGCCCAGGACTGACCGGCGCTGCCGACCGCCTCCAGCTTCATCCACGCCGCTCCTGTTGCCTCATCCCCGCGGCTCCGGCCTTCCGCCAGCCCTCTGATTTGTCAACCCTGCGACGGGACAAAACACACGAACAAGTATCAGGTCAACGCAGCCTTTATTTTCGTTTAATTTCCGCAGCGCGATTGAAATGGAAATGAGTGGCGCGCCGAGCCAGGATGGGGGTTGAGGAGACGGCGGCGTTGGGGCAGTGAAGCGGCGAATCTATCAAAGGGGGAATCATTAGTAACCAGAGTCCGGAGGGGAGGGTGTGACGGAAACAGAGGGGTGGGCAGAGACGGACAGAGATGGAGTGGGTGGGACAGGGAGCGAGGGACGGGACAGAGAGGTGGCAATGAGAGCACTGTACACGGGGGATAGAAACATAGAACATAGGCGCAGGACAAGGCCATTCGGCCCTTCGAGCCTGCACCGCCATTCAATATGATCATGGCTGATCATCCACAATCAGTACCCCGTTCCGGCTTTTCCCCATTTCCCTTGATTCCCTTCGCCCTAAGAGCTGAATCTAACTATGGGTCTTTTGATTTGTAAGTAATGTGATTATTCCTGCTATCCCACAGTGGGCCGAGGAGGGGAGAATAGTTTTTATCCTGGCATCATGTTGGACACAGACGTTGCGGGCCGAAGGGCCTGATCCCGTGCTGTACTTTTCCATGTTCTGTGGGGGCGAAGTTATTGTTGCGACCCCTGTTTCTGTTTCCTTGTCACGGCTAGAATCCGACCCGAAACGTCACCCATTCCTTCTCTCCACAGATGCTGCCTTCCATTTAAACCCGCATCTGCAGTTATTTCCTACACGTTTTCACTTGCTCCACTCTAACCGCGGCTTGAAAGCTCCCCTCAACAGTACCTCGGGAATATCTTTAATTTCTTTTGACAAGGAGAGTGAGATAAAAAATATAAGGCAGAACTTCAAGTCGGATTTGTATTCTGGGTTTTGTAAAAATGTAAAAATACTCCGGCAAACTAATATTTTATCCGTGGCGATGCTGACCAGTTACAGGTGAGGGACACTGACACTGGATCTACAATCTGATCGATCCACGCCGCGGCCACCAGGCAAGCGGGACATTATTTAACGTGACATTATTTAATTCCCGCTTCACTTTCTCTTCAAATCTCTTCACTTCCTTCTCCTCCGAGATTTCTGGACACAGTTTCCACGGATCTAGATCTTCAGTATATTGTCAAATGACCAGTTTGACATGGGAATTAGTTTTTGAAAGCTTTGGGGCAAGTTCGATCAAGTCTCGGACAAGTGATCAGCAGTAAATTCCACGGCCCATTCGCTACCTGCCCCCTGAGCCGCTCGCCGCCTTCTCCTCTCATGCCGAGAGACCAACAAGGCAATTGCAGCGGTCCTATTGAAACCCGTTCCTTCAAATTACTCCTCCTTGTATCTTTCAGTTCCCTATGACTGCTGAGTTTATGGAAGATAGACACAGAATGCTGGAGTAGGCGACTTTTCGGACCCGAATCGTCATCCATTCCTTCTCTCCAGAGATGCTGCTTGTCCTGCTGAGTTACTCCAGCTTTTTGTGTCTATCTTCGGTTTAAACCAGCATCTGCAGTTCCTTCCTACACATGCTGGGTTTACGGGATGGCCTTGGCACGGATAGTATTCTGATTCTATTACTGGACCCACAATTTCTAGATTACAACATAAGCGAATTAAATAATAACTAGTAAAGCTAGAAAGTTATAGAAAACATGTCCATAAATATATGATGAATAAACACATTGTGTACCATGCTTTCCCCTTAGGTATATTCCCTTTGTGTCAATCTTTGGTTATCCTTTGCTCAGTTCTACAAGTCTTGTAAACCTGAGGACCATCCTGTTCTCAACGCCATCATAAGCATCTTCATTTTCATTTGAATGAAAATCCACTTTTCTTTTATCTTCATTAAGCAGTAGTCCTTAGTAGTCTTAAGTTTAGCAAAGGATAACCAAAGATTGGCACGAAGGAAATAAATCTAAATTTAGCAAGAAAAAAATAAGGTACACAATTCTACAAATATATAAAAAGGCAACAGCAAAAGTAAGTAGAATCTCTTGAGATAAAAAGATATAACCAGGAATACTGAGAAGTTAATACAATATTTTGTATAAGTTATTGCACTGGAATATAAAATCAACGTACCATGATGAGTGTGAACCCTCGAATCCAGAGAGAGTGTAGTTTAAAGTAATTAATCTTACTGATACTTTCAAGAGAGAGCTAGATAGGTCTCTTAAAGATAGCGGAGTCAGGGGATATGGGGAGAAAGCAGGAACGGGGTACTGATTGGGGATGATCAGCCATGATCACATTGAATGGCGGTGCTGGCTCGAAGGGACGAATGGCCTACTCCTGCACCTATTGTCTATAGTCTATTAACAAAGGGAAATGATGTGATTAAGGTAAAGCTCATCCAATGCAGCGCATGTCGTACATTCATCGGGCTGCCTGACCCGATGAGTATGTCCAACCATTTCTATTTTTATTTTGGGTATCTGCAGTTGGAATTGCATCTTAGATAATGTTAGCATCTTCGGGAGAGATGGTAGTCTAAAGAAAAAGTATCTCCAGTAATCAGTTCTAAATGTTGCTTCAATATATGTCCAGGTTGCTCAGCAACACATGAGCCTCCTGCTATCTGTACTGATGACATTACTGTTGAGGGAAAGTTTTGTTAAGACCATTTAACACATATATCCTGCTGGAAAATGATTGAATTTGCTTACCTGAGCTTTCCCAAGGGAGAAGGTCTTAATAAATCCTGCATCTATAATAACCTCATTTCTGAATTATTGTTCTGAAACATGTAGGAAGGAACTGCAGATACTGGTTTAAACCGAAGATAGACACAAAATGCCGGAGTAACTCAGAGGGACAGGCAGCATCTATGGAGAGAAGCAATGGGTGACGTTTCGGGTTGGGACCCTTCTTCAGACTAATGTCAGGGCCCCCTGACTCTAGTCTGAAGAAGGGCCTCGACCCAAAATGTCACCCATTCCTTCTCTCCAGAGATGCTGCCTGTCCCGCTGAGTTCAGCATTTTTTGTCTACCTATTGTTCTGAAACATGTTGGTTTGTTGGTTTTAGGGTATTTAAAAGAGCGAATCTGAGCAAAGTTACTAGAGGTCCTTCTATTTATGGTTTGACTTCTTATTTTCTGTTTTATGCAGTTTTTTATCCTTGTCTTGCCTAAAATTATTTCTGTCCTGCCTTCTGAAGCCTTGGGTATTATTACTCTGTTACAATTTTTCAACATCATATTTTTTCCCCACTTCCAATAGTTTGCTACAAGTGTTTTTTATATATACTGCTACCCAGATGATCAGTACTTGGGCAGACACTGTAGAAACATTTTGAGTTACTTGTCCCCTTGTCAATACCCAGTTCATCATCAGTCTCCATTCATTTTACCCCCTCCATTATTCTTTGCTACTTGTAATTGTGGAGTTTGTAGCTTCTGCAAACTTTGATTAAGTTGATTTGTCGAAAAGATGCAGGTTGCCTGAGAAGACGACACCAACAATATCTACGCATTGGATGGAGGGGATGGGACTGGACTGAGATACAGATTGTGTTTAGCATGCAGGCGAGTGTTCTGAATGATGTCAAAGAGAAGGTTCATGGCAAAAGCAATTTTTAGGAAAATGACAATGACTTTCAATTACTATTTAAACCAACTTACTCTCAAAGATTCTAGATGACCCCAACCCCCTTTAATTTTATACTGTGCCCTTTGTGTGTACAAAATGGTGCAACTACACATGTAACAGCTCATGCATCAACTATACATCAATCTTGTTTTGAACAGTCTAGAGTAGCTGGTACACCATGTACCATGGCCTAAGAAGCACAACTTTTATATTCCGAATACTTCAGAACAATTCAGAAATTTACTGCACTATCAGAAAGATCCACATATACTGGGAATGTAAGAGGTGTCACAGATACGGGTTTGACAGAGCTCAGTTTATAATGATTGTGCGTGGAATCACTGCTACAATATTTCTCTCAGTCCACCACTACTATCAAGCCAGATGGCCAATCATGGTTGAATAGATGTAGTGTGGTGATCTTCGCTTACACGCGTGCTAAAGTGCAACCGATAGAGCTAAGCTATCCCACAATCAACAAATTAGATTGGAGTTCTGAAGTCCAAGTACATCCAATCGTGAATGATGGACAACTAAACAATTCATGGAAAGAGGAGGTTTTAAAAACATTCCCATCCACCACAATACCAGATGTCCGCACTGGAACGGCAAAAGACAAAGCTGGTGCATTCTCAACCTCTTCAGGTCAGCTTTCAACTGAGGTCATCACCAATTCAGCAACCAGACCTCAACTAAAAATGACTGAGAACAAAGGCGATTGGACCTAATAACATTCTGGTTGAGATTTTCAAGACTTGAACTCCAGAACTTATTGCATCTCAAGACAAGCAGTTAAAGTGCATTTACATCACTAGCATCCATGTGGCAACATGGAAAGTTGCCAGGTATGTACTGCCCACCAAAACAAGGACTCAGCAAAATTACCTTGTGGTTAGTCTATCCTGAATCATCATTAAAGTGATGGATGACGTTGCTATTCAGCTGCCTCATTGATCCATTGACTGGACTCTCAGCGGTCTTGCGTTTTGCCAGGACTACTTGGCTCCAGACCTTGTTCTGTCCTGGTTCATTCATTGGTCCAAAAAAGGGAAATTTAGAAGTGAGGAGCAAGTATTTGTTCCTGACATCGAAGCAGCATTTAATAGACCATGGCATAAAGTTATTCCAGTAAAACTGAAGCTAATAGATGCCAAAGAGAAAACACTTCAACGGTTGAAGCCAAACCGTGCACAAGGGAAGATGGCGTGATTGTCTGAGGTTAATCCTCCAAGCTCCAGGTCATCACCAGGGCAGTGTTCCAAGCTCGTCCACCATTAGCTGCTTGATCAGTAAGCTGACCTGAACTGCTGAAGTCTCATAAATCTACGTGTTGCTGCTCTTGTAATCTGCTGTGGATCAGGGATCCAAGAAATAAAGTGTAGTTTGGGTGGGGGGTTTGGGTGATGGGGGGGAGAGAGAGATGTACGGGGGGGGGGGTGGTGGGGGGGGAGGAAGAGGGACAATATGAAGGAAGGGGGAAGAGAGAGAAAGAGGTAGAGAAGACAGAGGAAGGGTTGAGGACGTCAAGAGAGGGACAGAAAGAGTAAAGGGAGAATGGAAGTACGTTTCACAACATGAAAGCCCATGTATCTTAATAGGTCTGTGGAATACATAAAATATATTTAGTTTATAAGCCAAAAGCATTGATTTACAGATGTATACTCTATTCTACATTCATTAATGATTCAAATGTAATAATACTAGAGTTATAATTTTACCTGATGGTTTTAGTTGCTTTCTGGAGGGCTGAGAAATGTCAAGTACTGGGGAATAATTTAGAAAGCACTGAATTGGATACACGGTAAAACTCTCTATTTCCAACTTTTACCTTAGCTCCAATCTCGGGAAATTGTACCTGATTTCCAGAGAGACTCTCTCCAGTTCCGAACTAGTCATCCTATACACTATTTCTAATTGTACCATATCAGTCACCGATTTTACACTGAAGCATGGTATCGAGCAGCACTAAATATACTGGTGTGACATGCAAGCTTCAATTAATTGTATGGAAATGTTGGAAAATACGATATTAGGAATCACTCAGCCTCAGTCTACTTCAGCCATTTGTTACATAAAATCTCTTAAGTAACACATTACATTTTTATTTATGCTTTGGGATTTCTTGAAAATGATTGACTTATTATAAATCATTCTGATCTTTCTTAAAATTCACTTCCTCTGGAGAAATGTTGAGATATCAGACTATGTTCCTAGTTAGAAACTTGGGTGCAGGAAACTGCATCGGGAAATGACTTAGTTATGGGGCATGTGGATTTAGCCATTGCTACAATCATTACTGAAATGTCTTCTCCAGAGTACTGGCCCATATCATCCATCTCTCACCACCTGATTGTGGGTGGCACAGCAATGTTCATTGTGGGCTTTGCCAAACTCTCCCCAGCATGTCACTCAGACAGTAGCCTCTGCCACTCAATTGCACTGAGAAGCGGCAGAGCGTTGGATTATTGAGTGGTAGGGTTCACCACTGAATGGGGCTGAGAGATGAAACACCTACCAGCATCTCAAGGGAACTTCCTCACTGTCAAGAGGCAATCAGAAGGTTGGCCATTCATTGATTGTGGAGGAATTCTGCCTAACCTTCTGACCTGAAGCAAGGGAATACTACAGCTGTAGCTGGGGGCTGGCTCATGCTCACGTCTTATGCTGAAATTGAAATCAGGGAACAATGAATACCTTGGAATGAGTTGCGTGGCTATAATCTGTTGACATCACAAACACAGGCATCAGATAACAACTGGTAGATTTTGGCATGCTGCTAATTTGTAATGTTTACTTTTTCAATTATTAATAGGGATTTGATTGTGATTTATATACCAGGTTTCATCCTCTCTTTTGCCAGGCAACAATAGGCGTTAACAATTGGTGGGATGAGGTCCCCGAAGCCCTTCTGGTGCCTCAGCCCACCAGGTCACTTTTAACACAGGAGCGCACAGAGGTTAATGGCAGACGATCCAATTATTCTGACAGCTGAACCCAATCTTATTCCCACATGAAATAACTCAGAGGTTGTAAGCAGCATCTTTTGCTCTTGTCTACTGAGATCTGGTAGCAGCACAGGGATGGAATGGGAGCTGAGGATTTTATACCACGATGCCTAAATTACTCAATTATGTCACAAATACAAACTCTTTAAACTGTGTTTGTCCATGTGACAATACACGTTTTATTGAAATACATACCCAGAAATTGTATATCTGGAGGATATAGATTTAACATGATTGGTCAAAAATCAGAGGCTGCATGGGAAAGACCATTTTAATGCAATGACAGGAGGATTTGGAAAGCACGAGCGATCTGACTGGGCGATGGAAATGTTTCAGTGTTGGCATTCATATAATAAATACTTGATGGATAAAGAAAAACTGGAAAAATAGGAAGCAAAACTGGTTGGTGGTGCTAACCAGGTTTTTAAAAAAAAATTATCCTGCATAAATGTAACTCTGTACACAGTGTGAAGTTACTATTGTCATTGATCTCTGAGTGACAGACATGGGTTCGTCAGAACACAGAAAACTGAACGCAAAAATCAGGCTGACAATATCGTGCAGAACTGAACAACTGCCGTGTTGTTGGGGGATTCATCAGATGTTATTGGAGGCCTCTTGCATTCTAATTTTAAAAGTTATTTGGACAGATAAATGTTTAGGAAGTGGCCTGGGTTAGACTAGCCCAATACTAACCCTAACCCAACTTTGGTCAATCTGTTACTGTGCTGTATGGTGCCATGACTCTAGGGTGGATGTAAATGATCATTTTGCACTCATTTGGAAAGTAATTATCCTGGTATATATATATATATATATATTCCCTCAAATAATATAATCAAAATGTATTGTCTAACCATTATCAAAATGCGTGTGTGGAACCTTGCTGTTTATAAATTGTCTCCTGTGTTTCTGACATTATCAGACTTTGAAAGTACTTCATTAGCTTTAAATTTTTTGGGGTTTTTAGGAGGTGAAGGTGCAAGTTCACTATTTTAAGTAATGATGAGATTCAGATTGACAACTTGTACAGCAGTTATTCAATCTAAAAACACTTGTGATTGTAGCTTTCGTAAATAAACTTGGAATATCAGATCACCCAGAGCTGATCATTGCAGCATTAGACAGGGCTGCTTTCTTGGTTGGAGTCTGTTGATGAGTGTTATTTGTCTTTATTCCTGCAGTCCTCGACTCACTTACTGTTTGTCTTCAAGAGCATGTTGTAAACTCACTACATTTTGGAATGTTCAGACTTGCTACTTAACCCTCTTTGTGGCAAATTGGAGCAAACATCCGTTCTCATGACATTCCCTCTCACTTCCCGATAGATTCCTGAGATAAGGGGATTGCCGGGCATAGAGAGATGAACCTAACTGGGCGTATACGTTCTAGACTTTACAAGAATGAGCGGAGCTCTCATTAAAATATATATATATATAATACCTACAGAGCCTGAGAGAATGATACAGGTCATTTGTTTCCCCTAACTAGATACCCGTACATAGAGGGCGGCACAGTGGCACAGCTGGTAGAGCCACTGCCTCAGCACCAGAGACCCGGGTTCGATCCAAACCACCGGTTCCTATCTGTGTGGAGTTGCACGTTCTCCCCGTGACCACGTGGGTTTCCTCTGGGTGCTCCGGTTTCCTCCCACACTCAGAGACGTGTGGGCTTGTAGCTTCATTGGACTCCATATGCTATTTCTCAGCCTATTTCTATTGCAGATCTATGTTCTATTGTATATTTTGACAGCCTTCCTCGCAGTCCGCCAATCTTAGTGTCATCTGTAAACTTACTAACCAGCCCATCTACGTTTATGTCCAAGTCATTTATGTACTGTACATCAGAAACAGCAGAGGTCCCAGCACAGATCCCACTGGTCACAGGCCTCCCCAGTCCTTTCACTACAACCCTCTGTCTTCGATCAGTAAGCCAGTTCTGAATCCATACGATCAAGACATCGTTCATCCTGTGCATTTTAATCTTCAGGATCACCCTACCATGGGACTAAAATCCATGTAGACAACATCTACTGCCCTACCCTCATCAATCACCTTTGTCATCTCCTCAACAAACTCGATCAAATTAGTAAGACACAAGCTGCCACATACAAACCATGCTGGATGTCGCTAATTAACCCAACTCCTACAACTGGAGTTAATCCTATCGCGAAGAATCTGCTAGCACTAGTAGTCACAGCATCAAACTAATGGCGTGGCCAAACAGGCCTGAAATATGATTTTTTTTTCATCCAAAGAAATATTTGTATTTATCTACTCGAGGATTGTGGTGGCTCTGTGTACTGTGGACAGAGATCAATGAATTTTTAGATCTATCCGGAATCAAGGGTTAGTGCGGGTAAGTAGTGACAAAGTAAAAGTTCAAGCACGATCTGGTCGAATGATGCTGTCATGCAAGGGTCATCTACTTCACAACCTACACTCACTGTTAACAGACACAAAGTGCTGGAGGAACTCAGCGGGTCAGGCAGCAACTCTGGATAGAAGGAACAGGTGACATTTCGGGTCGGAACCCTTCTGTTTCTTTGCTATCTTTGCCTTTAAATTAACTGGCTTTGCTTTCTTAAAGGTTTCTCATGGTGTAGGGAAATTAAATAAAACACAGTGGGATTTCAAGGAGAAAATTATGCTCCATTTGTGAATCACCTGGTGAATCAGCTGGTGAATCAGCTGCCTGCTTTAGTGCTCATACAATCGGTTGGAAGATCTTTATTTCCATCTCAAGAAGCTGCTGAGGTAGTTGATTACAGTCAAGGCTGAGTTGAAGCATCGTAATGACCCTGCTGAGTCAGAGATGGGGAGGAAGTCAGCTAGGCCTCCTGTCCCTGATTGCTGTTTCACTATGAGAAGGCAGGCACAGCGATGGAAGTTGGTGCCGACTTGTTATGGACCAAGAATAAACCAACTCCTTGTCCATGTTCACAAGGGAATAACTTGACTCGGGCACAGTCCTGCACAACTTCCATCACAGTGGGAATGTCATGCAGCATGAAGCTTGCACTTTAAGGAGAAGGGGGTAATTGGAGGAATGGGGAACAGGAACTTGTAGATCCATATTGATAAACTAATAAAAAGTGGTACAGATGACGTATGGTCATGCATTGTGCCGTGCCCAGTGTCGTTTGCCAGCTTCCCGCATATTGTTATTGTTTCTGTTAGTTTGTTTACCTCTCGAATAAAATCTCAAAAGGTCTGTGTCACAACAGGCATATGGTTTACTATGCGAGCTGGAATTCATTTTACAAAAACATGTTTTTTATCAATTTATCTTTCTTTGTTGAGTTGACAATATGGTTAAAACCATGTTGCTGAAGCTGACTGGTGCCGGAGAGCTTCTGTGCAATAGTGACCTTTGGTACATTGGCGGTGGTAGTGCCACTGAATGGTGAGATAGGTGGTTGGAATCTCTCTTGTTGGATGTGGCCACAATATTACTTGATGCTTGACTGTGGTCTACTCATTGAAGCAAAAAACTACAACTGCTGGAAATCTGAAACAAAACAAAATGCCAGGAATACATAATAGATCAGACAGCATCAATGAAGGGAGAAACAGGGTCCACATTTCAGGTCAGTGAACCTTGACCTGAACTCAAAGTAAGAAACAAGTGAGTTATAAGTTGCAAAGAGTGAGCTGTGAGAGGAGGGCATGTCTATAGTTGGATGGACACCAAAGTTATCTGGGTAACCACGATTCTACAGCAGAACTGGCCAGTTCACACACAGACTGGAAAGGTTGGTCACCTTCAATTAGTCCTGAGGAATGCAACATGTTTGGATGTAATGCAGATTCGCAGAGCATCGCCATTCAATTCACACAGGTCACTTTAACCATCCAGTCACCGCACTTTTACACTCTGTCCCACTCTGTTTGGCCTGATACACTATTCCAACAAAGCCCCACAAAGCTTGACAAACTGCACCTCATTTTCCGTGCTCGGGAATCACTATCGACAGCCTTTCATCCACCTTTCAATGTGTCCTCATGATACTAGATCTGCTAAAGGGCCTGTCCCACTTTCACGACCTAATTCACGATCTCTGCCGAGTTTGCCCTTGACTCATACTCGCAACATGGTTGTCACGAGGTCGTAGGAGGTCGTAGGTAGGTCGTAGCAGGCCGTGATGCTAGTCGTAGGTACTTGTGGCATCAAGTAGGTCGGGGCGTTTTTCTAGCATGATGAAAATTGTCCACGAGTAAAAAAGTGGGACAGGAAGTGTTGCTGGGATTTTGTGTTTATTTTAGTGCCAAATGTTGTTTGCTTTACTTTCTGAGAAGCTGCAAATGGTTTTAAAGATTGTGCAAACATCAGTGAACATCCTCATCTCTGACTGTATGATGCCAGATGACCATTGATGAAGCATTTGCAGTTGTTTGGGTCTTGAATGCTACCCTGAAGAACCCTGCTGGGTCCTGGGGTTGGGATGATTGGCCTTCATCACCACAACCATCTTCCTTTGTGTGAGGTTTGCCTCAAAACATTGGAGTACTTTCCACTTGATGTCTATTGACATTGTGAATGCCTTGTGAATTCAGCTCTTTGGCCTACGGTTCGACCAAGGCAGTGGTGAGGACTAGTGAGATACCAACTGGGCATCAAAGATGCTGCTCAATAGCAATATTGATGACAACTTATATAATTTGATGATTGAGAGTAGACTTTAGACTTTAGGGATACAGTGTGGAAACAAGCCCTTCGGCCCATCGAGTCCGCGCTGATCACCCAATAAACTAGCACTATCCGACACACTAGAGACAATTTAATATGTACAATGCCAATTTACCTAGAAACTTGGACATATTCGGAGTGTGGGAGGAAACCGGAGCACCCGGAGAAAACCCACACAGTCATGTTACTGTTGTAACTGTACTGGGACAGGTTGGCTAGAGGCATCAACTTGTCTATTCCCATGGAATGAATCAAAGTGGTCAAAGAATGACTTCTGTGATGGCAGGGATCACAGGAGGAAGCTGGAACCCCGGCCTTTGGCAGTCCCATTCTGGGCCTCGCCATCATCGAGGATTGAGTCACAGTCTGGCTCGACCTGTTAGCTGTTTAATTGCTCACCGCCATCAATTACATACGGCACGACTGCAGGAGCTTTGATCTGAACCATTGGTTGTGAGAGCATTTCAATTTTAGGGATAAAAATAAAAATATTTTCTGAAATGAATGAGAAAATGCTCGAAATTCAAAGCAGGTCAGGCTGTAGCCAAGGGAAGAAAAACAGAGTTAACATTTCAGGAAAAAGAATACTTAACAGAGAGTATTAACAGAAAACAGAATATGCTTAAAAATGCTTAAAGTTAAGTGTTTTAAGCATTGTGTGTTTTGTTTCATGTTTAGATGGAGGTAGTGAACATCAGTGTTGTTGCATGTCACGGATGCCTAGTTTAATGTCGCAGATCTGTTTCAAGTCCATCCAATTTAGAACAATTGTAAGGCCATAAACACAATTGAGGATTTCCTCCGTGAGAAGACAGTGACATTGTCTCTCACAAGGTCCACATTGTGGCCATTACTACCGACCGGTGCTATTGTGGATAAATCGATCTGCCACACGTTGGTTGGGCAGGCCAAAAATCAAGTACAACTTATCCTTCACATAATTCAAAATAAATATTCAAAATAGTTCATTATTTATCACAGACCCACAATATGCAGCTATGTGCATGAGTATTCTACCAACGTTAGTTATAGGGCTACCAAGGCACTCTTGGTGAGAGACACTTAAACTCTCCACCCATAACACCCTTGCAACAGGCAGGTGTACTGGTATATCCTGTATATACCAGTACCAAGAAGGATCTTGGATTACAGACAGGAAGAGGCAGGCGTCCTCATATCTGCAAGACTGTACTGGCTTTACCTTGCACTAAACGTGTATCTGTACACTGTAAATGGCTCGATTATAGTCATGTATTTTCTTTGGACACAATGCTGAGGACTCCCAAGGCTACAGATACTAAAGGTGTTAGAAATTTGACTGACAACAGGAAAGTCAAATACAAGTTTCACAAAATGCCTAAGAGTGATTGAGGTGGACACCATGGTGGATAAATAGATGCAACTCCTTTTTGAACTATGAGCTTACTAAGGACCACCAAAGCAAACAGCATTTAACTTGCATGGTAAAGGGAAGCCAGCTCCATCCATCCAAGTGAGACAGCCCCCAGGTGGAAATAGTTTCATCAGCAGCGATGAGAGTGCCAGAAGCAACCCCACCCATGAAACAAGCAAGAAAGCACCTGGAAACACTTCCTGGTCCAGGCACCTGTCAAAAGGTGATAAACTCTCGAAGACCCAAAAAACTGATACCTGACGATGTAAAAACAAAATATGTCTGAATGTCTCAAAAACCATGAAAATGATTTGAAACTATTAAAACAATTTAGACACTATTAAGTCAAACGACAGTACTGAAAATATGTATCCATCATAATAAATAAGGAGATAGACACAAAATGCTGGAGTTACTCACTGGGACAGGCAGCATCTCTGGAGAGAAGGAATGGGTGACATTTTGGGTCGAGTTCCTAAGTCACACATTCCTTCTCCCCAGGGATGTTGCCTGACCCGCTAAGTTACTCCAGTATTTTGTGTCTTTGGTGTAAATCAGCATCTGCAGTTCTCTCTGACACAATAAATAAAGCTTCTCCCTGTGTTAGTTGCAATCTTGTGCTTGGCTGTTTGAGTGGACCCACTTGCCAACCCACTTGCCAGATCTGTTCCATGAGAGATCTAACAGTTGAGTGTAGCCATCCTTACTTTGATCTGACTTTCCTGGCTTTACCTTGCACTAAACGTGTATCTGTACACTGTAAATGGCTCGATTATAGTCATGTATTTTCTTTCTGCTGACTGGTTAGCACATAACAAAAGTTTTTCGCTGTACCTCAGTACACGTGACAATAAACTAAACTGCACTGAAACTGAAATCCTGGCCAGTATCAAGTACTTGAGAGGAAACACATTCCACAATTCATTCCACTTTCATAACAGAGAAATACATTCAACAATAAGAAAACTACAAAGGGAGAAAATAATTGAAAAATAAATAGATGTGTCATAGACAATAGTTAGGGCTGATGCCAAGAGGTGGAAATGGAACAAGAAGTTGCTTTTAATGTAGAAAAACTTGCTTCAAACCAGCATCACTAAAAATAAAGTTACACTGCCCTTTTGACAAATCTAGAGAAATACAAATAAGTTAGGTTTTAATGGACTCTGCTCTTGTTTTTAGGACACGGTGGAATCAATCAACTCGGAGGCATGTTTGTGAATGGGAGACCGCTTCCCGATGTGGTGAGGCAGAGGATCGTCGACCTTGCACACCAAGGGGTGCGGCCTTGTGACATCTCGCGCCAGCTCAGGGTCAGTCACGGGTGTGTCAGCAAAATCCTTGGCAGGTAGGAGACAATGCTCAGAGCAAACCCTGGCCTTTGGTGAAATGACAAACACACAGACTAATACCGTTGCCAGAAATCTGAAATGACAACAGACAATTCTGGAAATACTCAGCAGATCAGGTAGCAGCTGTGGAGAGAGCAAGAGAGTTAATGTTCCAAGTAGGTCCATCTGATGAAATATTAACTGATTTTCCTTCTCCAGATGTTGCCTGACCTGCTGAACTGCTTTTCCTGCAGCAGCGGTTTCTGAAAGCAAGCATTCACGAGTAGCAAGTAGTTGGGAAAGCAGACACTATATGTCCATCAGTGTAAAGGGATTTATGTACAGGAACAGGGGTGGCTTGCTGCAGCTGTACAAGGCCTTGGTGGGAGCTTCATGCCTTGGTGGGAGTCCTGGGATGGCAGGACTGATGTATGTGGGGAGATTGGATTGGGTGGACCTACACTCATGGAGTGTAGAAGAATGAGAGAGAATATGACAGAAACACATGAAAGGCAAATTAGATACAGGCAGGATGTTCACAATGACTGTAGAGTCCAGAACCAGGGATTACAGTCTCATCGATAGACACAAAAAGCTAGAGTAATTCAGCGTGACAGGCAGCATCTCTGGAGAGAAGGAATCGGTGATGTTTCGGGTCGAAACCCTTCTTCAGACTGAGAGTCAGGGGAGAAGGAAACACAGAGATATGAAGGGGTAAGGTCTGACAAGGAGAGGTCAATGTTTCAGGCCCAGACAAGGTCCCCTTCAGTTACCCCATACAAGCTGAATTAATCAGCTTTCTAGTTAGATTCACTTGCCTTGTTTTGCTGACAGCAAGGGAAGGAAAGAACGGAGTTGAACCATTGCTGAGAGAGTATCACAGCATGTAAATGGCGGCCTACTGAAACAGGATGCAGGCCAGACGTGAAGGGGGGACAAGATACCAATGACCCCTGCTATCAGTATTGTTTTATGATAAGAGGAAAGATTTGTGAACCTTTTTGTTTCTGATAATTACAGGCATGTCAATGTTTCTGCAGGTGTGAAGTATAACTGAGAAATGGCAACTCTTTCTTGAACAAAGGAAATCTATCAACACTAGTTTGCTGCTTCTAGATCCATGCACAAGCTAACATTTTAACATAGAAACATAGAAAATAGGTGCAGGAGTAGGCCATTCGGCCCCTCGAGCCAGTGAATTGGCTTCCACTGCCTTCTGTGGCAGAGAATTCCACATACTCACAACTCTCTGGGTGAAAACCTCAGACTCAAAACTCTCTGGGTGATTTCACAACTCTCTCTCCTTTGTCTTCTGGAACCTGTCACAGGTACTATGAAACGGGCAGCATTATGCCAGGAGTCATCGGGGGCTCAAAGCCAAAGGTTGCCACGCCAACAGTGGTGGAGAAGATAGCCGAGTACAAACGGCAGAACCCGACAATGTTTGCGTGGGAGATCCGGGACAGGCTGCTGGCAGAGGGAGTGTGTAATAATGATACCGTGCCCAGCGTCAGCTCCATTAACAGGTACGTGTTGCAAGCTGTTACACCAGTGCATGTCTCTGTTTCCCAATAAAGGTTACGCTTTGACAGCTGAAGGACATCAGAACTATGGAACGTAATATTTTCCGTTCAAGGAATTTTGAGTTAATATCAATCAATCATTCAAGGCAGCAGAGTAAAACTCTACACTACACTGCAATCCCAAATCAAATACTGTCAATGATGGATACAAAATGAAGTCCTCAATGCATTAAAACATTCTAAATGTTCTGGCTTATTATTCATCCTGTTAAAAACTGAATTGGACTTAGTTGTTTTACTGACATTTACCACCAGACATGGTGCCCATGGACTATACACCAGCAAGAATTCGTCAGTACTGGGAAGAAGTGAACTGGAAAATGATGGTCCCAGAAAGATTTATTCTGACAAATGTAATTGAAAATAAAATCATTCACCTTCAAAATGGAAACATTTTGACTGGTTTCCAATAGGATTAAAAGTGTGATTTTGGCCTGGCGAATGTTAGTGCAGTCTGTAGACCATGTGGAGGTAAATATTTCAACTCGACATAACAAGAGTCCTTTTTGCTGCCAGTGATGATGAATGGGGCGATACATGAACATTTATCCCGTTGGCTTCAGAACAAAATTAACCAGCAATAGAGTAAGGAAAAGCAGCTTAATAAGGAGAAGAGTGTTTAAGAAACAGTTAGATAGGTACATGGATCGGATAGGTTTGGAGAGATATGGACCAAACGAGGGCAGGTGGGACTAGTGTAGCTGGGACATGTGGGCTGGTGTGGGCAAGTTGGGCCGAAGGGCCTGTTTCCACACAGTATCACTCTATCACTCTATGATAAGGAGTGATGAGAGAACTATTAAACCTTTCCACTTTGTCGTCAGAATTATAAGAACGAAAGTTCAACAACCATTTCATCTACCTCTTGAAGACCATTCTGGGACGAGACTGAGTCCAGGGCACACTTTGGGTGAGTAACAGAGATATGTCCGAATATGGTCTGAAATGTTGTTTTCCCCATGATATTGTGTTCATAGTTCAGTTAATTTGTACCATTACATTCATATGGAAACAAACATTACAAAAATCTGAATATTGCTTAGTGCTGTAATTATGTCACACAAGTTCCACGATATTTAAATTGTGCACGATTAGAAATTCACAAAGATGAGGCCAACGGAGCTACTTATCTAAGATGTACCTAAGGGCTTATGTATAGTGAAGATAGACACAAAAAGCTGGATTAACTCAGCGGGACAGGCAGCATCTCTGGAGAGAAGGAATGGGTGACGTTTCAGGTTGAGAAGCGTCTTCAGTCTGAAGTGTCCATCTTCTATTGACTATATGCTCCGCTCTGGCTACTCTTTCAGATTGACGCAGATGATGTATGATCTTACCCTAGGCTCCAAAGTAGTCTAGATATCACCAAGACCACATGGCTTCACCTTTGCAGCTGTACCAATATTTTACCTAAACAACTCTGAGAGGCACTGAAACTTGCTACCATGCTGTTGCCACATCAAGTCTCCATGTTGCAAGTGTTCCTCTCACCCTTGCTCTACACCTATTCCAACTTCCCTAACGTCTGTATAGCCACCCTATACCCAGCCTGCTTGACCATTTGTGGAATTCCCTGCCACAGAGGGCAGTGGAGGCCAAGTCACTGGATGGATTTAAGAGAGAGTTAGATAGAGCTCTAGGGGCTAGTGGAATCAAGGGATATGGGGAGAAGGCAGGCACAGGTTATTGATTGGGGACGATCAGCCATGATCACAATGAATGCTGGCTCGAAGGGCTGAATGGCCTCCTGCACCTATTTTCTATGTTTCTATCTATGTTTCTATATTAGTGATGTCCTGCCAACCGCTGATGACCTCTGTTTGCCAATGTACAAAATGCCCATTTACAAATCTTTTTACAGTCACTTTTCTACCAGCATCTGCAACCATTACTGGTCCGATGCCCTGCATTCCACTGAGCCCCAGATCAACCACCCAAACAGTCCTAGGTTGAAGCTGGGTCTTGACCCGAAACGTCACCCATTCCTTCTCTCCAGAGATACTGCCTGTCCCAGCTTTTTGTGTCTATTTCCAGGTTTTCTTCCCTCCTTTTTAGAAACAGAACTTTCATCAATCAGAGTTTTATTGTGCAGCTTCTTTCCAAACCCCTCCATGGTGTCACTTTACCCCATCCATTAAAAGCCTTCTCTCTTTCAACCAATCTTTCACTAAAACTCCCCTACATTCTCGCTTTTCTGAAGCACTTTGCTCAGGTAAATTTTCAGCATTTTCAGCCTGTTTCTGCATTTTGTTTTAATGTGGAATTCAATGTTGTAGATGTGCACTGGCCCCAAAGTTGGAGGAGATTAAACCTGCTGATACAGATTTTTGGATTAGTTGTTGATAATATTTCATTTGTTAGTTTACAGTTGCAGAGTGAATTTATATAAAGATAAGATTTATATCATGGTATGCAAGCTGGAAGCTCCCAGCAATGGTAGTGAGTGCTTTTGGGTGTTGGATCATAATACTGACTGAATGCCAGAAAGACCCGGATCTGGAGTGACCTGTGAACACTGATGATGTAAACAGATCAGGCCATGTATTTCCTTCAGTAAAACAACCTGTATAACAAGAGAAAAGAATATCCAAATTAATTTCATTGGCTGAAAAATGGTCACTTTTAATAGGGTTGTGGTTTCTCCGTTCAACGGATTCTTGGTCAGCCTCTCTTGCAATCAGCACGAAGCTAAAAATATTAAAATGTTTCAATATTGAGTTTAGTTTATGCTTTCCTTTGAAATAATTCAGGCATCACTTTAAAATGTCAATATAGTTGTCCAAGTTGCCTCTGCTTCCTACTATTGTTCTTAGTTCTCTGTATCTCCAGCAACTCCAGTAACCCAACATGAATCCTGACTTCCATTGCTCCGTGTGTGATTATATGTTCTTCATATGATCACGTGGGTTTCCACATGGTGTTCTAGTTTCCTTCCACATCCTGGGACAAGCGGGTTGCTTGGTAAATGATAGATAAATTGACTACAGTAAATTACCCTGGATAGAGGTGGCAGGTAGAAGATCTGAAGAAGGGTCTCGACCCGAAACGTCACCCATTCCTTCTCTCCAGAGATGCTGCCTGTGGCGCTGAGTTACTCCAGCATTTTGTGTCTATCTTCGATGTATAAAGTTATGCAGGTTACCAATACGCTCAACAAACATGAAGGAAATTGCTGGCATCTTACTGAACCAATCTTTAATCACATTTTTATGCCCTTACTGGTAAGTCAAGACTAGTTGGCACCTATGGCTCAAACTATTCTTAGTTCTGGTGCTTATTTTGAAATGGACAAATGCATATCACAACAATATTAGTTCAACCGATGATTATATTATAGGGCATTAAGATTAATTCACATAATTTGTAACTAGTATCCACAACCAGCTCAATCCGCCATTATTCAACAACTCAATGGGATGTATTCAAGAGAGAGTTAGATTTAGCTTTTAGGGCTAATGGAATCAAGGTATAAGGGAAGAAAGCAGGAACGAGGTACTGATTTTGGACGATCAGCCATGATCATACTGAATGGTGGTGCTAACTCGAAGGTCCAAATGGCCTACTCCTGCGCCTATTTTCAATGTTTCTAATATGCCTAACCTCAGGGGAGGGGGTCAAATGTCGTGTGTCCGAGCCATATAACATGATGCATTTTATTATGACTTTATTACTCTTATAATAGTGAGTTTTATCGTGAGTCCTGACCTTTGCTGAATTTGTTTCTGTCCACTGGTGGATGATAAGTTGTTGTCAGTTATTGTCAGTTCCCCAGAACAGGAAGGCAAAACAATTAGTTCCCATTTTAATGTTTATATGGTGATTCTTGGATAAAAGTTAGATATGGTCAAGATTTGGTACAGTCATGAAGTTTGCCACAAATTCACTCGTCCTTACATATTCAGTATGTATTTAGTCTCAGTAATGAAGGTGGCCCTTTGAATGATTGGGATTGATAATTTCGATCTTGCATTTTTTTCAGTGCCCAACTCGACGGTGACACCACCAGAGTCTCCGCCACCCAGCGACTCCCTGGGCTCATCGTACTCTATTAATGGTCTCCTTGGGATTGTACAGTCCAGTAACGAAACCAAAAGGAAACTTGCTGAAAGTAAGGAAACCAGACTGAGTTTCAAGTGAAATGGCGCTGAGTCCACTCTAATTCTGATTACAAACTGCTGCTGGATTATTATTTTAACTTTTAGAATTTAGTTGCTTGTAAAAATAGTGTTTTCTTCATTGTGATTTAGTGCCATGAAATAACCATCGATAATCCATGATTTGACAAGGTAGGGACTGTAATCTTAGTTAGGTCATTGTGCCTCGTACTGACACTATTGCTAAGAAGGTTTGTGTTTTCAGCAGAAGAAGAACAGAGTTGGGATCACAGCTTCGAGTTGGGATAAATTTGTCCAAATCTTTCCAATCTAATATCTGGAGGAAACATGAGACTGGAGAATTATCAGCTGCTTTGTAAAATGAAAGGATATGAGAGATTTTGGAAATCTAGAGGCTGCCATGCTGAGAGATGCCAGCATTTATGTTTTGAAAACTGGATTTTTGAGTGCCTGGAATGGTGGTGCAGCGGTAGAGTTGCTGCCTCACAGCACCAGAGACCCGGGTTCAATCCTGAGTGCGGTGCTGTCTGTACGGAGTTTGTACGTTCTCCTTGTCACCGTGCGGGTTTTCTCCGAGCGCTCCGGACAGTGTGCGGGGTGATCGTTGGTCGAACATGTGGCAACTAGTGCTGAGTTAAAAGGTAACTTTTGTCTTTGATTGGAAGTAATCATCCTGGTTTATTACTCGTAATTAATGCATATGAAACTGTCTGCTTTCCTTCAGTCAGGCTTTCAGAGTTGTTGCCTGAATCTGATCATGAAAATCACTAATAAATTACTCAAATAATACCTGGTGCATCACAGGCTAGTAGTCTGTAGGTCTGAAGCGTCACCCATTCCTTCTCTCCAGAGATGCTGCCTGTCCCGCTGAGTTACTCCAGCTTTTTGTGTCTAGAGTCTGTTTAGCTTGCTGTTTTTACCATTCAATATCACGGCTGATTTATGATAAATCTGTCCTTTCCCCATGTCCCCGGATGCTGTAAGATAACAGTTTGATGTCATATTTAGACGACCAGTTTGCTCGGCATTATTTGCCATTTGCCAAAGACAGTTCCAAAAGTTGACCTTCTTCTGCGGACTATCAGCTTACTTCATCAAAGTTCTCCCATTTCACTTCATTTTATTCTTTACCCTTTTATAATTTTCAATTTGAAGATTCATTGACTAGATGAATCTTCTTTCTATGAGGGGACAGCAGTAAAGACATTCTCTTCATCTTAGGTGCTGCTTTGTGCTTTAAACATTGATGTCATAGACAATCACCCTCAACTCTTTCTTTCCATTGTGAGCATCAGTGAACATTTTTTAAAGAGTAAAGTGTTTGATAACACTGTCAACAATATGTTGAGATTGAGAGCAAACTGATATGGACTAAAATAGAGAATACTGTAACTACACAACAAGCCCAGCAGCACCTGTGGAGAGAACATCACAATCATTGAGTATTTTCAGCATTCTCTTGTTCCATCTAATTACGACCCAATCAATTTAACGATTTCAGCAAAGTGATGCAAGCTATTCCCTTCAGGATTCATACACTCTGATGCTGTGATGCTCCAAGCTGGAGGATGAGGTGGATGTTCGACAACTGTGGGAGGGCTTGCACACCATCGCTTCCTATAAGGTGAATCAGGGGGCAACTCAAACAACAGCGAAGCATCACTCCCTGGCGAGCTCAATGCATTGTACGCACACTTTGATAGGGAGAACGCTGATGTGCCTTCCCAAGCCCCCATATGTCCTGATGGTATTACAGTCACTGAGGCCGAAGTCAGAAGATCCATCAGTGGTGTGAACCCTTCAAAAGTGTCTGGAACTGATGGTATACCTGGTGGTGTTCTCAAAACCTGTGAAGACCAACTGGCTGGAGTTTTTGTGGAAATTTTCAGCCTCATTACTGAGGTCTGAAGTTCCAACCTGGTTTGAAAGGGCACCAATAATACTGGGAGAAGAGTAAGGTGACATGCCTTAACGACTATCGACCGGTGGCACTAACGTCCGTGATGATGAAGTGCTTTGAGAGGTTGGTTATGGCACATATCAACTACCTCAGCAAGAATCTCGATTACAGTTGCCTACCGCTACAACAGGTCAATGGAGGATACACAAAAAAGCTGGAGAAACTCAGCGGGTGCAGCAGCATCTATGGAGCGAAGGAAATAGGTAACGTTTCGGGCCGAAACCCTTCTTCAGACTCCAATGGAGGATGCGATCTCATTGGCTATCCACTCTGCACTGGACCACTTGGACAGTAAAAACATATATGCCAGGCAGTTGTTTATAGACTACAGCTCGGCATTCAATATCATCATCCCCACCAAGCTCACGGAACTGTCCCTGCAACCTGTTTCTCTCGCAGTTCACAGACTCGACAGCCGCCTGCCACTTTTGCGGGATGGAAGAGTCTGTGTACCACGTGTACATGGAGTGCGTGAGGCTGCAGCCACTATTTGAATACCTAAAGGGGCTGCTCCTTGCCTTCTAGCTGCATTTTTCACCCACCATCCTCATCTTTGGACACCCTGTAGTAGGGTAGGGCTGAAGATGTCCTCGACAAGGAGTGTAATATAGTTGTATAATAGTTTATTGTTTGTTGTGTATTATGGTGGTGGGTTCTGTTTTGGTTTTTACTGTGGAGTATATATTATTTTAATATTTGAATATATATTTTTGATTAATAAAAAAATTAATTAAAAAAAAGCTCACGGAACTGGCTCTCTGCACATCTCTGCAACTGGATCCTCGACTTCCTCATCAACAGACCACAGTCTGTTCAAATTGGCAAAAACACCTCTTCCTCAATAACAATTAGTACGGGAGCACCTCAAGGCTGTGTGCTCAGCCCCCTGCTCTATTGATTTGATTTGATTTGATTTATTTCTTGTCATTTGAACCTCAAAGAGGCTCAAACGAAACTCTGTTTCCACAGCCATACAAACAAAACAATTCCTACAAGACACACAAACAATTCAATTTACAGAAAAACATCCATCACAGTGAATCTCCTCCTCACTGTGATGGAAGGCAAAGTCTTTTCTCTCCCCTGCCCCATTTTTCTCCCGATGTTGAAGCCCCAGGCGGGCAATGTTAAGTCCCACGGCCGTTGAGGCCGCGCCGGGTGGTATACAGCCTCGCTCCCGGGCCCAAAAGTCACAAAGTTGGAGCCCCCGGCGGGCGCTGGATTTACGGCCCCGCTCCGGTCGTTCCAACCCCGCGACTCGAGCTGGAGAAGTTGCGTTGCGGGAGCTCCGGAAAGCGGTCTCTCACCCAGACCCGCGAACTCCCGATATCTACTCACTCTATACTTATGACTGTGCAGCCGGACACCATACGGAATCCATCTTCCAGTTCGTCGACGACACCACCGTTGTTGGACGAATTACAGATGGTGATGAGTCAGAGTATAGGAGGGAGATCGATCGACTGACCAAATGATGCCAGACAATAACCTGGCTCTCAATGTCAGTAAGACCAAGGAACTGATTATGGACTTTGGAAGAGGAAGAATAAGGACCCACAAACCTGTCTATCTGATGGGACGATGGTGGGGTGAGTCCAAGCTTGAAATTCCTGGGTGTGCCTATCTTTGAAATCTGTCCTGGACCCAGCAAACTGATGCAATTATATAGAAAGCCCATCAATGCCTCTACTTCCAGAGAAGATTGAGGAGATTCAGTATGTTAATGAAAACTCTCTTGTACAGTAAAGAGCATATTGACTGGTTCAGCAACTCGAACGCCCAGGATCAAAGAAAATTGAAGAATTGTAACATCTCCACTTACTTTTGGGAATCTCTCACGACAGCTTAAAATGGTCCAGGAACACTTGGGATGGTATTGGGAGCCCCAATTGCATGTATCAGGTGGATAGGGAAGCCTTACATAAATGGTGGAGGGATTCTACAACGTCACTATCGGGCACCTCCTGCTCCATCTATACAAGAGTCTATGGTTCGCAAATTGACCTCATCAGGCACCACAGAACCCACAGAACGTGAGTGCATGTCATCCTCGATCCGGCGGGACTGCCTTAAAACAGTGCTGTGTATCTGGAGTCCAAACCAGGTACAGATAGCAAACCACCCCCCCACCCACCCTGCCCATCCAGTAGGAAGTTAGTGAGACAAGTGGCATTTTACAACAGTCAAAATTGCATGAACTTTGCTACTGAGACTAGTTCATTTTTCAAAGAACACAGACAGTTTATGACACAGGGGGTTATTAGGTCCATTGAATCTGTGCTGGCCAAGAAAGAACCACCCAGGAATATTCCAACGTTCAGGACCAGCACTCTAGTCCTGTAACTTACAGCCCTTCAAGTATACATCCAGGGATTCTTATCCTAGACCACCCTTCTAGGCAGTGAATTCCACATGCTGATTTAAATAATTTTAGTTACTTCACATGCATCTTCCTGCCAATTACTTCAAATCTATGCTGCCTGGTGTTTGAACTTCAAGAAAGGAAAGGTCCTATCTATTTATCTAGAATCTTCATAAGTTTATACATTTTGGTTAAATCACCCCTCAGTCTCCTGAGTTCCAAATACAAAAATCTCAACCTCTTCAATATTTCCTTAGAGCTAATATTTTCCAGTCCTGAAATAGTGACAAGAAATCTAATAATCTGTCATAATTACCATTGTATCCATTTCATGCCTGGTTTATCATTCTACGCAATGACTAATAAAGGAAGGCATCCTATATGCCTTTTTAATCACCATGTCTACCTGTTCTGCAACCTTTAATGAGTTATGAATGTACACTCCAAGGTTACTCTGTTCCTCTGCGTCTTTCATATTCACCTGTTATTTTATATGTTCCCTTCCCATGTCGTATCTTCCGAAGTGCATTTGGTTCCCCCGGTCGACAAAAATGCTGGAGTAACTCAGCGGGTGAGGCAGCATCTCTGGAGAAAAAGGAATGGGCGACGTTTCGGATCGAGACCCTTCTTCAGTCTGATTCATCTAAACGCCAGTAGATGCTGCCTCACCCGCTGAGTTACTCCAGCATTTTGTGTCTACCTTCGATTTAAACCAGCATCTGCAGTTCTTTCTTACACACTTACTATCATTCTCCTGAAATCAGAAGCTTTTAACTTCCCTGTTAACCACACTGACATTTTCTCATTATTTAATTCTGTTTGGTTATTTAATTAACCAAATGTAACTACTCTAGCTGTTATGGGCAGTTTTGAACTTGTCCCTGTATTGTTAATGTGTGTGTCTCGATCATGAGCTATTGTTCCCTACAGTTAACCTCCTACCCAACCCTCGTGGAAACATTACTAGATTGCAGCAATCTTTGGGCTTCCCTCCCGTCTTTAGGTGCTGCTGTATTGTTCATGTAGCGAACTCGACCAAAATCAGTTTAGACAACACAATGTCGGGGTCAGAGTTGAGGTCTATCTGGTGTATCCACCACATTGATACGTACATTTATCAACTGACTTAATGGAGTTGTAATTAAGATGTCATTAGTAGCATGAAGCACAAAGCAATCATATTAGATGAACAAAGGACAAAGTTGGTTTGTCTTCATTGTTCCGACAAGGTGACATTGATTCATTGGGAATTAGTAGACAGATGATTATGCTGCAAGCCGGCTGGCTTCATGAGACGTGTTTGACTTAGCTGTCCTGAAGTGTGGAGTCAGTAGCAAGAATGTACTGGCTTGGAGTTTGTCCAGTGTATATGTACAAGGTCAATTCCAGAGGATTGCTCTATGAAGAATAATTGAGCAATTAGCTCCTGGTTACGTGTTTAGATGAATGAGATGAAACCTCATGGAGGTGTTCAAGGTTCTGAAAAGATGCTGAGAGGTTATTCCATTTACTAAAGCGTCCACAACCGGGAGGCACTGTCTTGGGATGAAGAAAAAATTATTTATGGGTTATATGTCCATCCACTAGACTTTAGACTTTAGAGATACTGCGCGGAAACAGGCCCTTCAACCCATCAAGTTCGTGCTGACCAACGATCATCCCAATGCACATTAGGGACAATTTACGGAAGCCAATTAACCTACAAACTTGAATGTCATTGGAGTTTGGGAGGAAGCCGGAGCACCCAGAGAAAATCTGCACATCACAGTGAGAACGTCCAAACTCTGTCCAAACAGCACCTGTCGTCAGGATCGAACCCAGCTCTCTGGCGCTGTGAGGCAGCAACTTACCGCTGTGCCACTGTGGTATTTGCATCATATGGAATAGTCACTAGGTTCTGTTATCCTAGTTAACTGATGGAAAATAAAATACTAATGGACAAAATGTAGATTTATTTGTGGATTATGTAAGAATGTGAGTACTTCATTCTTTTGTCCAATTGGATGGTTTTCATTCATTCTCATCTCATCCAATACCTTTACATTTTCTAGTCAACCTGCTGGGCTAATTAATTAAACAATTTCATTTCTCTCCATATGGAATAGTTAAAAGCAATTTTTCCGCACCTTTCAGTTCACATTCCTTATGTTTGTGGTTATTTTTAACAAGGTTTACTTAATATTATCTGTTCTTTTCCAATAAACGATCACAGATTTAAATCTCTCGTCAGATCTCAAATGGAAGTATGCAATGACACAGGAGGCTACCTAGTTTGTGCTTGCTCCTTGATAACCCAACTCTTTCTGTAGAGCTTGTTATGTTTTCCCTTTGAAAAGTATGTTAGTTATCCCATCGTTTCAGCTATTCCATATCACATGAACTCGCTGTGGAAAATGTATACAATAATCTCTTGTGTGACATCTTATAGAATGCTGTTTGAAAATCCATAGTCACCACATCTAGGGCAGATCTGTAGGGAACTGGTAGGAATGATCCCAGAGCAACAACAAGAATTACTTTCTAGAAAGCTACTGTTAAATATATAAAATCAGTGCTGGAGTAACTCAGCGGGTCAGGCAGCATCTGTGGAGAACATGGATAGGTGACGTTTCACAGAGTGCTGGAGTAACTCAGGGCATCAGGATAGGTAATATATAGAGTAATTTTAAAATAGATGAATGAGGTTTGAGAATGGGGTATTGCTGTGTGTGTGAATTGTAAATTGAGCCCTGAAATTGTTGTTTCTGGAATTGGCATTTTTGGAAGTGAATTGATCATGGTTCGAAACAATGGATCAAGAATATGCAAGTTTAGTATATCGGAATGACATTACTCTATTTTGATAAGGACTGTGAAAATAATTCAGTATCCAAATTCAATAATTGCACAAAAGCATATGTGAGAAATGTTAAAGTCAATATACACCACAGAGAAGATAGATTTTAGGGTTAATAAGAATCAAGTTGTGAAGTGGCTCATTGGATTTCTTTAAAGATTATTTTGGTTAAATAAATGCGAATACAATTATGAATGATCTTTTTTACGTTCTTGTTGCAGGTGAGGATGATATTTGTGTGATCAGCGCTGACTCCCAGAGAGGTAGTGGAGGTCCTCGGAAGCAACTCCGCACTGAAGCGTTTGCCCAGCAGCTCGAGGCCCTGGACTGTGCCTTTGAACGGCAACATTATGCAGACGTCTTTGCAACTGGCAGCCAGAACAAGGTAGAGCAGGTGAGTGAAGAACAGCCAGCATTCCTGGCACGGCGTCCAAAGTAATGGTTAACTATTGAAATTCAAAATATACCATTGTGCTGAAGTTTGTTACACCAGGATGCATGTCCTGTGTGAACTTAGCTAAATTGGCTGCCCACCATTCCAGTCACTTGACACTTGCATGCACGTGGCAGCATGTAGCAGGATAAATCAGTAAAACATGTTTTAGTAAATTCATGGTTATATGTTTTCCCTCATAGAGCAGGGTTTTGAATTATTCAGCTACACTGTGCTAATAAAGGTCTGGGATGTTAGTGTACACCAGAAATGACATGTTGTCTTGACCGAATTGTGGGGAGGGAGGAAGGTTGGCTCAGACTCGAGGAGGATATGGATGAGATGGAAGGTAGACACAACATGCTGGAGTAACTCAGCGGGCCAGGCAGCATCTCTGGAGAGAAGGAACGGGTGATGTTTTGGGTCGAGACCCTTCTTCAGACTGGTCAGATCAGTTTAGAGGAATGCAGGCGGTGGGATTATTAATGGGCAGGTAAGTGGGACTAGTGCATGTGGGACATGTTGGTCAGTGTGGGCAAGTTGGCCCCCTCAATGTCAAAATACATCAGGTTGGTAATCTGTTTATAAAATAGGTTAAATGTTACCACCTGCCAAGAGAAACTCTCTTGTCAGCTAGCATGTAAACTGTAATCTTGTTGTTATTCATGTTCCAGGCTCCCCTGTATCCACTTTCATCTTTAAACAATGGAATGGATGAAAGAAAACCAAGTTTGCCTTCTTCTGTCACTGCACTCGGCAGGAATATCTCTGGGTCGCACGGATACTCAGTAGTGACAGGTGAGTATTTCTGTAAAGAGCTCGGGCCTGCAATGGACAAACAATTAGAAAATGGAAAAACAATGCCAGTGAGTATGTGTTGGAATATCCAGGTCCAGGAGCCAGAAACTACACAACAATTATATTCCTCATAAAACAATAAATGACACTATATTGTAACATATATTACTTTGCTTGGGACCATTGGAAAATGATCACCATTCTTGTACATCTATCCATATACCTGTCTGTCTGTTTCTTAAATGCTGGGTTAGTCTCAGCCTCAAATATATCCTCTGGCAGCTTGTTCCATACACACATCACCAGGTGTAAGGCTTCATGAGCTCCAGCAGTCTCAGAGTTTGAGGGCTGAGTTCTGGTCTATTGTTAGCGGGCCTCAGCTACAGGTAAGCCACGATGAGTAGCTTCAAAGTTCAGGCTTGGAAAGGAAATATCATTTCATATTTCAACTTTCGTATTCCAGTAGCCACCTGCTCGGAAACATCAAATATGCAGATATTGAATACAATGGATGAAATGTCTCAAAGACTGAATAATCTTCTACCTCTGGTCACCAAGGGATATTTATAGACAAATATAGACACAAAGTGCTGGAGTAACTCAGCGGGACAGGCAGCATCTCTGGAGAGAAGAAATGGGTAACGTTTCAGACCATGTCCATTCAATGCTGCCTGACCCGCTGAGTTACTTCAGCATTTCATGTCTACCTTCCTACACATTTACAGACAAGGTCATTGGTGTGGCTGGTGAGCATGGTTTACTACAAAGTACCTCAGACGACAAAAGTGCGGGAAAAGCTAATTTAAAAAAGTAGTATTTTTTTTTAGCATGAAATCAGTAGAGCTTTAGTGATGACACCTATGAACCAGAATTTTACAAATGATGGTGTTTTCTAGGGCGTGAGATGATGAGCTCAACACTGCCAGGATATCCCCCTCACATTCCTGCAAACAGCCAGGCCAGTTACACTTCATCTGCCATCGCTGGAATGGTGACCGGTAAGCACTCTCATGTCCAGTGACCATTCACACATCCACATGCCGTGGTCACTGTTTGTAGTGGCCTAAGACCTGTAATTTTCACCCAGGTAAATGATTGCACAGAGAGATCGACAATGTGGAACTGATCTGCACCAACACTGCACACCATGTTTCTAACCAATCCTATAATCCCTCCACTGAAGTCCCGCATAATTTAATGTCCCTTAATTAATTCTCTTCTAATTTTCCACCATTTCAAAGAGAACAATCCCAACCTGTCCAATCTTTCCCAACATCATGACATTATTTTGAAGAAAACAAACAGGTTCTTCCTGATAGACTGAATAAATATCACAAAATAGATTATCTGGCCATTTATTACATTGGTTTTCATGACATGCGATTGTATGCAAATTGATTGCTGCATTTCTCTACACTGTAACAATGACTATACCTCCACACTATTTCAGTGGTCATTAAGCATTTCAGGATGCCCAAAGGTTGTAAAAGGTAAAATACAAATTCCTCTCTGACCAAGAATCAGAGTCTACGAGTCATTCAGAAGAGAAACTGGCCCTTTGGCTCACCGGGTTTAAGCTGACTGGCCAGTGTGGGCACGATGGACCGAAGGGCCTGTTTCCACGCTCTATGACTAAGACTATCAGGCATTCATTTACACTAATTTTTATTCTTTCCACATTTCCAGCAACCCCCCCCCCCCCCCAGGATTCTACCATTCACAAGTTGGGTAATTTATGGAGGCCAATTAACTTGCCAATCTGAATGTATTTGGGATATGAGAGGAATCTGAAGCACCAGGGGATGCCCAGTAATCGAGGGAGAACATGCAAACTCCACACAGACAGCACCAGGGGTCAGGGTTGAACTCTGGGTCCCACAACTGCACCACTGCTCTGCCCAATACTTGATATTTACACCATCACAAGAAATAAAAAAACACGTTTGAACATTTTTACCTTGATCAGTACATAATTCACTCAGTTATCTGCTAGCACCATCAAATAAACAGATATTTTGTTTCAAAATCGTCCAGTTTTCCTAAGGAGTGTGAATAGTTTGTTGATTGAGATGAATAACAGGAGGAAACAAAAAATAGAACAGCCATGGTTCCTGCTACTGATTATGTTCTAGCTTCTTGCATGACCAGACATTAATAGCTTCAATAATGAGCAGGCTTGAAGTTCACAAATTGTAGACAACTGCAGCTCACCAACTTCAAATATAAATAATGTTGGTCGGCTGAAACTCCGAGAATGAATATTTTTGGTGTAAAATGATGGGGGTTTTGTAAATAAAGAATTATATTTGATCTGATAAAATGGCTGGGACTTTGCTGAAGTACAGAATTTGAGAAATTAAATCCTGTTAACATTTGCACAACAGAAAGTTGACTCTTATACCCAAGAAAAATTGTCATTAGTTGTAAGTTCCAGTGCAGAACAGGCAGTTAATGATTGAACAGGCCTTTTGCTGACCTGCTGACTCCGGTTTGGAGGCGATTAGGTATTTTTGCAATGAGACAAGATGAAACATGCATGTACTGAGCAGAAGATGTTCTCCTTGTTCCTGTTGACCTGCATTGTTGATGTGTTGCTTTGGTAACACAAAATGCTTCTCTCAGCCATGAAATTCGATGGTTGCTTTGAACATCAGAAAGAGACAAAAAAAAACTGCAGGCTGGGCTAATCTGTTAGTCACTAATTAATTAAAACTGAACCATTTTATGCACAATGCTTGTGATAATTAAAATAATTTTATTTATTATTCTAACTCCAGGAAATGAATATTCAGGAGGCCCTTACACTCACTCCCACTACACATCCTATAACGATGCCTGGCGTTTTACCAACTCTGGATTAATAAGTATGCAGCACAGGAATTTACCTGTTAAATTTTGACTTCTTTTAAACTAGTAATTTGTGCATGTTGCTTTTACTATTACCGTGTCTTCAGCTCTTCATGTTGTGACTGCTGTTATTATTGGCTTTCAGGCCTACTTCTTTTATGATGATTTTGTAAACTGAATTTTTAGATTTGGATTGACAGCAGTGTTTTCACATGAAATGCTTGCAGCACAATTAGTTTAGTTTAGTTTAGAGATTCAATGCAGAAGCAGGCCCTTTGGCACCGACTAGCACCGCCCCCCCCCCCCCCCCCCACCCCACATTAACACAACCCTACACACTAGGGATACTTTTACATTTATACCAAGTCATTTAACCTACAACCCTGAACGTCTTTGGAGTGTGGGAGGAAACCGAACATCTTGGAGAAAATCCACGTGGTCGCGGGGAGAACGTACAAACTCCGTACAGACAGTACCCGTAGTTGGGATCGAACCCGGGTCTCTGGCGCTGCAAGCGCTGTAAGGCAGCAACTCTACTGCTGCACCACCGTGCCATTCCAAATTCTGAAAATCAAATTAAATAATGCTGTATATTGAGATTTCTGCAGTCAGCCAGGATAGTAATATGCCTTATGAATAAACTCATTGCACTTATAGATATAGAAGAGAAAAGGTAGCCCAGGTGATGTATTATCTAGTAGGTATACTGGTGATTACGTATACGTGAACATCAGACACAAACTGGATCAGACTCCACCACACAGCCTCACAGAATTGATTATCTGCTATTATCCACTAATTAGGTGCAGCAATAACAAAATGGCCATTTTAATGAAATAGAGAATTCCTGAGACCTTTGGAAATGCATCCCAATTTAGAAAACTGTGTTTGGGGAGAATACAACAGCTCCTTATTGATACCAGTGCTTCATTGCCACAGTAGCAATGCGAGGAAGTGTCCTGTGAGTGCAAGCTTTTCAATGCAGTTGAGGGACGCTGAGCTTTTCATTTTCTACAATGTTTAACTGTTAAAATGCCACGTGATGAGCTTCAGCTGTGCCATGTGATGTGAGTCGTAACATTTTGTTACTGCATTGTTATGTTCTTCCAACCGTCTTTTCTTCTTGTCCGTTAACTTTCAGGCTCCCCTTATTATTATAGTTCCACGCCAAGGACCAGCACACCGCCCACTGCTGCCACTGCCTATGATCACCTCTAGTTCCCACAGCAACCAGGGAACTGTGCGGACACACAAGCCCTGGGGAATCATGTGCTCTCAGTCTAATTGATTTGAACACAAAGCAATGTGGAAAACTCTATTTATGAATGAAATTGGAAGGATGGGCAATAATTTCACCACCGGATGTTTTCATAACATGCCAGACATGAACGGCAGTGAATCGCATTCCTACTCTGGATTTGCAGATAATTCACAAGAACTGAAAGCCATAACCAATGGCTAGATAGAAATTGCTTTTGAACAGTAAGGAAAGCAAATGCACTATTAGTATTGTAAATTATACATGGATTTTGCAAAATACACTCAATATGGGCCACAGACATTGTGTATACAAGGCTCTAATAGGCTCATTATGTGACTTTAATTGTGAGTGGGGAATGCATTGGAGATCTTTGCCCAGTTACACGAGGACTACATTTAACAGAGTGTTACAATGGATGGCTCCTGCAGACAAGAAAGAGAACTTCTGGAAATGACACAAAGCTTTACAAAGTGAAAGGCTGGCAATTTCCATTGCAGACTGAGCAAGGGATCTATTGTAGCAGAAAACTAACCGGAAGCATTATTACTATCCCCACCACTCGGCACAAGACTGTGATAAGGAAACAGACTTCGACCAATCAAATGTTTCTTTCTAAAAAATTCTTTACCGAGTTGAGGCATATTCTCAGCATTTCTAACAATGTTTAAGACTTTACAACAAAAAAATATGAAATGTTTAGAGGCACTGGTAGCAACAAAGAGAATTTGTTTTAAAATTTCACCGTGAAGATTCAGCTTGTGTTTGAACCACTCATTCTGCTTGCATTTGACCTTTCAAAAATCACCAAAATAACAGGATGGACAAAATAAAAATCAATAAATGCATTAAAATTAGTTTACCTTTGTATACCATGTTCAAGATAAATCTATTCAATTTTATGATGTTGAAATTGCGTGATTCTTAGCTTATGTAGCCCACATTTATCACCTGTCAGAATTACGTTTGTTATGAAGGATATTGTTTTTAGACAGGTGAGGAAGTGTTCAATACATAACTCCACTACCACAGACAGATGGGTCTTGAAGGATCTAGAACAACCCATGTCCAATGCCAGTTTTACATCCCATTCACTTTGGAAGGACCTGCCCAAGATGCACAGGCCTGGGGTTTTCATTTGCTATGTATGTAAACTATGAAACTATCAAAAGAAAAATATTTTAATTCAGTGTAGCATGATTTCAAATCTAGGAAATAAAATTTGCTGACTGTAGAAATTACACGAGAACTTATTTGATGATATTCCTGCTGTCTATACGAGTGCTTATAATCTACAACAAGAAAGGGTATTTTATATGAACTAGGCCAGGCAGGTGGAAGTAAAGTACCAAGTACTGGCTGCTGCTGAGATTATACCAGCACAAGTATTTTAGTTCTGTGTATTTCCATAGTATGTTTTCTAGCTTTGGAATACAAAACAAATCCGAAACAAATATTGAGTCCAATAACTATTAAACTATAGATTAAGAATTGAGTTCTGATAAATTTGAAAATTCACCATAAAAATCCCCACATTTGAATGTAAGTATTAAAGGACTACTTTGATTGTATAAGTACTAAACATTGTAAACATTCACAAGTTCACAAGTTATAGGAGTAGAATTCGGCCCATGGAGTCCACTCCACCATTCAATCATGGCTGATATCTGCATCCTGATTCCATTTTCCTGCCTTCACCCCATAACCCCTTGACACCCGTTCTAATCAAGAAACATTGGTTGCACAATTTCCTCTTCTCGCCCTTCATCATTTACCATGGCCCACACTGATTCCTGCAACATTTCAACAATCAGTACATATCTCAGTCATTGCATGCATGACATTTCCCATTCTTGCTATGCAACGCCATCGTCTCCTTCCCTCCTGGAACATATGATCTAGAAACCTCTCCATCTTCCTTTAGCTCTGCATTTACACTGAATACGATTCAAGGTTGGAAACGCAAGGCTTGTGTGTAAGTAGCCCAGATACGTCTAACACAAGAGGCCCAGGAAACATGATGCCTTGCACTTCCCATAGAGTACAGAAATTGCAAGCATCTGCCATCTATGATCTAACAAAACTTCTATTCTCTCTTTTGAATCTGTTAGAAAACATTAATCTGGAAAAACAAAGCATTTCCATACCAATACATTGCTGTGCATAACGTTTCAACAACTAAAGTGCATCATTAACAGGGTAATTTTGTGAAAAGAGACAGTGTGTAGCACTGTGTAGGAAGGAAATGAAGAAGGGTCTCGACCCGAAACATCACCCATTCCTTCTCTCCGGAGATACTGCCTGTCCTGCTGTCGGCAGCAATGTTTAAGTCTATATTGTATATCCATATTTGTCCAGCAGGACAGCACAGTAGAAGCACATCATTTGGTAAGATCCTGCTGGAGGAGAGGTTGACTATGAAGGGGTGACATTTTAATTACTTCCCTTGGATGGGAAGGGGGTGGTAGCATGCTGACAAGGAGCACTCAACTCTCTCTCCTGTTATTTTACTTTAGTATTTACAGGGAAATCTTCTTCTTGCATGTGGTGTGCACAGCCTAAAGTTGTAGGTTAACTTGTTCTATTTGATCTTGTTTGTGCACATCCGGTTGAAACAGGGCAGACCACGTGAAGGTTGCAATCTCCCACACCACAGGGAAATAGAACAGGTAGACATGACAGTGTCAATAACTAATGGGATATGTGGAAATAAAAGCAAAGACGTACTTATATAGATCGATAACATCCACATTAAAAAAAATAATCTATGGAATAGATAGCAGAGGCATTACCACACATATTTAACACTTAGTTCTAGAATGGTATAGTGCCAACAGACTGGGGGATATCTCACATAATTTATGATCTTATGATCTAATGATCTTATGAGAATAGTTAATGTCAGGAAATTATAGGAAGTCAGCTTAACATGAGTGGTAGGATAAATAATGGGATTCTGCTTATAAAAGAGATTAGAATAACTACTGGAAATAAAAAAATATATATAATAATGAATAGTCTGCATGGATTTATAAAGGAAAAATCTTACCTGACCAATTGAAGAGGAAAAAATAGAGAAAGACACAGTTGTACGGCACAGAATCAGGCCCTTCGGTCCATCTTATCCATGCCAATCAAGTTGCCTCATCTCAGCTCGTCCCATTTGTTATTGTTATTGAACCTGCCTCAACAACTTCCTCTGGCAACTCATTCCATCTACCCACCACCCTCTGCATGGCAAAGAATGCCCCTCAGATTCCTATTAACTCTTTCCCCTCTTATTTAAACCTATGCCCTCGACGTCTTGATTCTCTAGGGGTAGGGGTAAGGATTATCAATACTGACGAAAGATACACTAACTACAGGAAAATATTAATAATCTTGCAGAATGGATAAATGTTTGACTAATGAAACTCGACACAGAAAGAAAGCATGGTGGTATGATTTGGTAGGAAGAATAGATAGGGCAATTATTAATTACAGGTTCTCGGTGATGTAGATGAAAAAAGACATCTTGGAGTCCAAGTACACCAATCATTAAAGTTGTGCCACAAGTTGGAAAACCCAACACTGGTTTTATTGTCAGAAGGATAGTCTGAAAAGTAGAGAATGTGCTAATTATCTATCAAACCACAGTTAGACCGTACAGCATGCAGTTCCAGACCACATATTATAAGAAAAGGTGTCGATGCGCTGGAGAGAGTGCAAAGATTTACACAGATGTTGCCTGAAATGTACATCAGCAAAGGATGAACTGAATGGGTGTCCTTTCTCCTGAAGAAAGGGTCACGTAAAATTCTAAAGGGTGCAAACTGAGAAAAGTGACCACATGAGCAAGAGTACATGTAGAAGTCATCAATGTAAAATAATCACCAAGAAATCCATTTGGCAATTCAGAAGTAACCCAAAGCATGGTGGGAATATAGAGCTTGCCTTCACGGGCAATGGTTGAGGCGAATAATATAGATATATTTAAAAGGAGTTAGAGGGAGATACAAATATACTTAATATATTATATAAAATATAATATTAAATTATAAATCATGAACATTATAAAAGAATAAATTATTAAAATATAAAACGCCTGTTAAAATTTAATATTAAATATATTCAAATATATATTTGAAGGAGAGGAGAACTTGGAAATACAGTAATAGATTAAGATGAGGAGTTTTGAGATGTGGTTTATGGAGTATACACTCCATCGTGTCCAGTCTGTTTCTGTGCAGGAAGGAACAGCAGATGCTGGTCTGTAGAAGGGTCTCGACCCAAAACGTCACCCATTCCTTCTCTCCAAAGATGCTGCCTGTCCCACTGAGTTACTCTAGCACTTTGTGCCTATCTTCAGTCTGTTTCTGTGCTGTATATCCTTTCAAATATGTGAGTAATATTTCCAAAAATAAAAATGTACGTCTCAGCAGCTTTTATTTTAATTACAGAAATGGGATTCTATGATGCATGCAGCGATTTGCTGGCATCAATAGGTACAGTGCAGGCAAGCACCAATGTTGTCCTTTGACACCAATATAGAACATCTTAAAGAAAGTGCTGAAAGAAAAATCTGCAAGCTGTTTATAAAAACAGAGCACAAATAATCTCTACACCATCAAGAAAATTGCAAGTGTTCACTCCTCCCAAATGGTTCCCCATTCCCAAGTATTAAATTTGCATAGTAAACATGTGTTAGTTATGTGTTAAAAGTTGGACAAATGTCAAACCGGTCAAAGCTGGACAGGACCTCATGGTGAATGTTGTAGAGCAGAGTGATCTAGGAATACAGGTAGACAGGTGCACCGTTCCTTGAAAGTGGTGCCACAGGTAGATAGGACTTTTGGTTTATTGGCTTTCATCAGTCAGTCCATTGAGTATAGAAGTTGGGGCCATTATACACACATTGGTGAGGCTGCATTTGGAGTATTGTGTTGAATTCTGCTCGCCCTGCTGAAGGTAGGATCTCATTAAGATGGAAAAAGTGTAGAGAAGATTTACGAGGATGTTGCCAGGACTCGAGGACCTTATGATAGAGAGCGATGGGACAAGCTAGGACTTCATTCCTTGGAGCATAGGAGGTTAAAGGGTGACCTTATAAGGTATTTTACCCAGGGTAGAGGAATCAAGAACCAGAGGACATAGGTTTAAAGTGAGAGGGGAATGATTTAATAGGGACCTGAGGGGCAAATGTTTCACTGAGGGGATGGTAGTTGAGGCAGCTACAATAACAGCATTTAAAAGATATTTAGACATGGAAATGGACATGAAAGGTTTGGAAGGATATGGACTAAATGTGGGCAAATGGGACTAGCTTAGATGAAGCACCTTGGTTGGCATGGACCAGTTGGGCTGAAGGGCCTGTTTCCATGCTGTATGGCCATGACTCTCATGTCTAATGTTATTTAATGAACATTGACTAACCTGTGTAAATTATGTTCCACTCAGGTCTTGTTTTGATGGTGCAGCAAACTAATGGCTGCATGCAAATGAAAAACGGCATCTTTTCTAAGCTCAATGATCTGTGGTATCTGCCGAAGACCTCTATGTAACTCGCCAACTCCTGCTTTAATGATTTCTTTCTTACTCCGAGTTTTTAATCTTCTGTATCTGTGGGGCCAGTATTTGTTTCTCTCTATGTGTGCTTCTGTTGCTGTTTATGGCATTCCGCTACTCTAAAGGAACTATATCATTTCAATTTTCTTTTGTTGATTTTAAATTTAAATTGACTAGATATGGTTTGGAAGATTGAATGAAAAGGATTAACAATGATCTTACAGAAGTTAATGTTGTAATGTCTCGCTAGCTAAACTGGAGAGGTTGCTGAATGTGTCCCTGAGTTGAACATTAAAAGCTTTAGGACTGGATTTAATTTATGACTCATTGCAAGGCAAACATGTTTTCTCTCACAAAGAGTTCTGTAAAATTGTAACTAGATCACGAACAATATAGGTAAAGACAATGCAAAGAGGTTGTACTTTGAAAAATGCTTTTCAAGGGTCCACGTTATCTTGCAAGCAATGTGTCATGTTATGTGTGGCAGGACTGCATTCCTTGCAGAATCACTGGCCACAAAGTGCTATTTGATATTGTTAGAAATGGCTTTCCATTACCAGGGTTTTGCATTTGCATAGTAAAACTAACCAATGCAGGCATGGCTGATTAATACACTGATTAACTGAGGAAGGGTCTCGACCCGAAACCTCACCTATTCCTTCGCTCCATAGATGCTGCCTCACCCGCTGAGTTTCTCCAGCATTTTTGTCTACACTGATTAACTGGTATGTTTGGCATTGGTAATGGGAATTACTGAAGAATCTTTACAGAAATCAGGCTCGAAACAAAATGGTGCATTGGCCACCATGGTCTTTCAGGCTCCACTTTCAGCTAACTAGAATGGCTATTTCACGAGTTGCAGGAAACCTGAATAATCCAAGGGTCAAGAGCGTTTTATTGTCATATGTCCCAGATAGAACAATGACATTCTTACTTGCAGCAGCACAATAGTATATGTAAACATAGTACACTGTAAACAATATAATAAATGAGAAAAAAAGTTCAGTGTGTGGATATATGCACATACTCACACATATATATATATAATGTCTGTATAATATAGATGCGTATATATATCTCTCACTGGCCCAGGGTGTTGTCCCCACTTGCCTCAAGACATCAACCATCGTGCCAGTGCCCAAACAGTCAGCCACAGGGAGCCTCAACGATTTCCGCCCAGTGGCACTCACCCCTGTCATTGCTAAGTGCTTTGAGCGGCTGATCTTTGCTCACCTCAAAGCCAGCCTCCCCCCCACACTGGACCCCCATCAGTTTGCCTACCGGGCCAACAGGTCTACAGAGGACGCCATATCGGCGGCCCTACACTCTGCCCTGACCCACCTGGACAACAACAACTCCTACATCAGGTTGCTGTTCATTGATTTCAGCTCCGCTTTTAATACTGTCATCCCCGCCAGCTTGATCACCAAACTCAACGGGCTTGGCATCTCCACCTCCCTCTGCAACTGGACACTGGATTTCCTCACCAACAGACCACAGTCTGTTAGGGTCAACAACCTCACCTCCTCCACTATAACACTGAACACCGGCGTGCCACAGGGCTGTGTGCTCAGCCCTCTCCTCTACTCCCTCTTCACCCACGACTGCATCCCTAAGTACGGATCCAACGCCATCATTAAGTTTGCTGACGACACCACGGTGGTAGGACTGATCAGTGACAACGATGAGTCAGCCTACAGAGAGGAGGTCCAGCACCTGACAACCTGGTGTGCCAACAATAACCTCGTCCTCAACTCCAAGAAGACGAAGGAAATTATTGTCGACTTCAGGAAGGTCAGTGGGGGCAGACATACCCCCATCCATATAAACGGGACTGAGGTGGAGCGCGTCTCCAGCTACAAATTCCTCGGGGTTCACATCTCGGAGGATTTGTCCTGGTCCCTCAACACCTCCAAGCTGATCAAAAAGGCACAGCAGCGCCTTTACTTCCTGAGGAGGCTCAAGAAAGCCCACCTGTCCCCCCGGATCCTGACCAACTTCTACCGGTGTACCATTGAGAGTATCCTGACCACCTGCTTCACGGTATGGTACAGCAGCTGCACTGTTGCGGACAGGAAGGCACTACAACGGGTGGTGAAAACCGCGCAGCACATCATCGGTGCCCCACTCCCTGCCATGGATGCCCTCCACCGAAAACGGTGTCTGAAACGGGCTGGGAAGATCATTAAAGACCCCTCCCACCCCAACCATGGACTGTTTGCCCTCCTCCCATCAGGGAGGCGGTACAGGAGCCTCAGGTCTCGTACCAGTAGGATGAGGAACAGCTTCTACAATCATACCGTCGCATTGCTGAACTCGGAGTCCCGCCGATAGATTCCTCCGGTCCCTCCGTCCCCATTGTTTATTATTCTGTATTTTTTTTATTATTCTGTATCCTCTTTTAAAAAAAAAAAATCTATATTGCTATACTACGGACTGACGCAAAACTGCATTTCGTTGTACCCATAATCAGTATTTGTGCAATGACATTAAAGTTGAATTGAATTGAATTGAATTGATTGAATTGAATAGAATTTATGTCTATATATACACATATATTTGTATACACACACACATACGTACACATAGAAAACAAACAAACAATAATAACAATAAAAGTCTATTTTGTTTGGAGGTTGTAGTATTCAATACCCTGATGGCTATTGGTAATGGCCAATGGCCATATGGCTTACCCACACAAGAGAGTAGCCGGTTGTAAACCAATCATGTTATCTTATTAACAAGTTAACCTGTTTGGGTAACTGAGCATAACTCGCATATGACAAGGCAATCTGTACCAGCAATAATATTCACAGTGCCCGTAGCCTGTGACTTATATGCTACTGCCAACTATCACTAGGTGTACTGCAGTTGGGGGGGGGGGGGGGGGGGGGTAGGGGGGCAAGAATGGGTGACATGATTTCCATCTTTTCCACCTTGTATCTCTGAACTAAACTAAAAGTATACTCCATTTGATGCTCAGGACAACACTGGTTTTCTCTACAACGGAGAAACCAGATGCAGACTGGGTTACACTTTGCAAACTCATGGCCACGAGATTTCAGCTGTTTGTCACTTTAACTCTCCTTACATCCCATTCTGATCTCTCTGGGAGAGAGGATCCATTCAATTTTAAGAATTAAATTGGATAATTCACTGATGAAAAGTATTCTGCTAAGCTAAACTTCAATTTTTGGGGGCAATATCTTTGGGAGAATAGAGAAAATGTCTTTGAAACTTGAAAAAAAACTAAAATTGGTTACTTTAAAGTTTTCATTACTCTGGTTACATTTGATGATAGACCCAGCTTGTATCAAGCATAACTGATGCAAATACGTAACTGGAAAGTAACTGATCAGAAAATAGCAAGTGGATTTATTCTTCACAGAATGCGTAATGTACTTTATTGAGAAAACATTTGAACGGCAACACTGAGATCATGACCTTAATGCTTAGATCATGTGCTTTAACTTTGGTTGTTCAGTTTCTCTAAAAAAGTGAGAGATATTCCTAAATGTCTGTTTTTGACTGATTATGATCAACCCGTTGGATGGAATCCACTTAAATGTTGTGAACTGGATCCAGAGTTTAAAACATTGAGTAAAGATTTTTAACGAGCCCTTTCTTTCCATCCACACAATAAAAAGACATGCATTTACTTAACTTTCCCCTGACAGGATTTGTCAGGGCACATTACTACATTTAACATGGCAGCTTATCAAAAGTCAGTTGTCAAGAGATGCCATCCTGGGACCAATTAGTGTCACAAAAATAACAGCCCATGGAGAAACTTTAACTGCGTAATTACCAGAGTCTGAACCAGTGTCGAAATACATTCCAGAATATGGTTCTCTAACACATATCTGGCAACTCATAGTAAATACCAACCTATCATTGTAATTATTTGGGTCATAACAGAGTATTGGAAGCACCATGGCTCAGCCAGTGAGAGAGCATTCAGTGCCAGATGCCAAATGCAGCAGTCTAAGACTGACTGAGATTTAGAAAGTCTATTCTGACCAGAATCCTAGGATTATAACACTGCAAGCCTCACGATTACATGATTTATTGTTTAAAATTCCCATTGTGTTTTTGATTAACTTTTTTATTAAATAACATTTTACAGATTATTCACTTCAATGTTGTTGTTTATTATCTGAATTATCTCTGAATTTCAGCACTACTTTAACGGTATTAAAATCACTGATAACTTCTCCGTTGACCAAAGCCTCCTGTCAACTCTGCTTGTCGTCTGTCTCTCTGCTGGGGCATCCTCACTGCACTATACACGGCCCTGTCACCACCCATAACATGAGCTGAACTCCGAAACGCGCAAGGCCAGCATGATCAGCCTTCACATTGAGCCCAGGTAAGTACAGGTGTGAGCAGATTGCAAGCAGCTTGGCTACACCGGCCAAATCAGTCAGTGAAATTCAGAGTATTTGTCAACAAGTTTCTCAAAATACTTTCCAAGTCAAAAGTTGGAAGTTCTTCATATTTGTGTTTTTCTCATCCATATTCTAGCATGTGAATGGCCAGACGTGAGTCCTTGCGGAGATAATGTTGGCTGTCCTCTTTAAACAATCCTGTCTTTGCTTTGAATATAACTTCGAAGAACCTCCCTGAGAAAGAAATGTCAGTCGATGGATAAAAACATATATTCCCATGGAGTGGGAGAAGTGCAAATAAACGGCCTGTTTGTGTCTTCAGATGGGAAAGGAAAACACACAAAAGCAGGGATTTTCATGGAAATTACTGGAAATATTTAAAAGGTCAGCAGCCAGCATCTGTGGCTAGAGAAATTGATGAACATTTCAGGTTGAAGCCCCCCCCCCCCCCCCATTCTGCATTATTAGGATTAACTGTAAAATAATGAATAGCACTTTGATATGTTTCATATAATGCTCTGATAAACTGTAAATTATCACCATAAAATTACAAAAGTAATTAAAAAACTCCTGGCCAATGTTTAAACCTTGAAATTTTATTTAATGAATTCATACTTCTGAAATCCACATCAAAACTGTGAGGGGCTGGGCTGAATAAACGATCTGTAGATATACGGGATATCCAATAAATCTTCATGAAGTTCACAAATGTTGCATTTGATTGATTGATGAGTTTGAAATGTACTGTCCTTAAAGACATAAGTTTAATAAAGTAAATCTGTCTGAATAATTTAGTTTGTAAAATCACATCTTACAAATTTCCATTCACACTTGGCTCATTTTTCCAAAACTGTTCTGACTTTTGCTTCAATGGATGGGTAATCGAGATCATTTGTAATCTCCAGTCATTTCTCACTGCGATGTTTTTCTGAAAAGATTTAACCGTATCAGCTTGCTACATCTTGAAGAATCAATATGGAACCAAAACTACATACTTTGAAATACTACTTGAAAGTCTGACCATTCTTGGTCGTAGCTAATATCTAACATACTGGAGACAAAGTGTGTCTTTACTCTAGACTTATGAGAATTTGGACATCCTGAATAACAGGCTAGCCTTGGATGAGCAGTTTCCTCAGAGAAAACTGAATGATATTTTCAGGTAAGATGTTGAACTATAGAGGTTCTTAATTATGTCAAAGGCTTACAAGCCATTCACCAAAGCACAAGGAGATAAGGTGCCCCAAGAAGTTTCATAAATCCTGATTTATTGAAACCCATCCAGTGCCAATCAGGTCTTATCTGAAGGAACTCGAGTCAGAATCCTTCTTTTGGATGATCAGCTCATTTTGGATGATCAGCCATGATCATATTGAATGGCAGTGCTGGCTTGAAGGGCCGAACGGCCTACTCCTGCACCTATTTTCTATGTTTCTAGATACTGATATTGATCTTGTTCCCACCTTTATCCTGGAACGGAGAGCTCCAGGCTCTGAACAAGCCCATGTGCAAGGATTAGATTTGGATTTTTTCATGTTCTTAAGGGCCTGTCCCACTTTCACGACCTAATTCACGACCTCTGCCGAATTTGCCCTTGACTCATACTCGCAGCATGGTCGTCACGAGGTCGTAGGTAGGTCGTGATGCTAGTCATAGCGGTAGTGTTATTGTTTTAAGAGCACCATAGAACCGGGTTTGATCCTGACTACAGGTGCTATCTGTACAGAGATTGCACGTTCTCCCTGTGACCACAGGGGTATTCTCCCATGTTCCAAAGACGTGCAGGTTTCTAGGTTAATTGGCCTCTGTAAAATTGTCCCTAGTGTTAAGTGTACAAGTGATCATTGGTCGGCGCAGACTCAGTGGGCCGAAGGGCCTGTTTCCACGCTATATCTCTGGAATTAAATGTCAATTTGTCTCTGTCTACAAGCTTCATTATAGCCTTTGTACATTCATATGGATACATTTTATAATCGGTCAGAGTCACTGAGGCAGCTAACCCAATATCGCTGACACTGTCTCTTCAATTATCTTTAGCCTCTGTAAGAATCTGCTGCTGTAATCTGTAGCTGAGCACTATCTTCTCCAGCGAATAACATCACAGTGCGTTGGCTGGTTGTATCTATCAGTGGATGAACCTGTGTGAGTGTGTATGTGTGTTAGTATAGTTGCAACTGCATGAGTGTATCGGACAGGTGAATGTCAGTAGGTCATGGTGATTTGGTTAATGTTGCAGGTCTGATGCATGGAGAGGTGTGTCTGTATTGCTGACAGATGCAACTTATCAATGTGCGCATCAACTTTTACTGCACAAATAAGGTAATTCAACCTTGAGGCTAGAAGCACCACTCATGTACATCACCCCCCAGCAAGTCTCCTCCAACTGCTGCTTCTTCATAAGTGATAGGAGTAGAATGAGACCATTTGGCCCATTAAGTCTACGCCATTCAATCATGGCTGATCTATCTCTTCCCCTAACCCCATTCTTTTTTGACCTGAAAGACTTACTCCATGCAGGATTCCTTCTACAAGGTATTTTGAGAGCAGTTCTGGAGAATCCTGTTCCCAGTCAGATGTGCAGCTCACAACAGTAGCTCCCGTGCACTGCAATCTTTTTCAGCAAACAGCTTCGGGTCCAGTCTGAAGAAGGGTCTCGACCAGAAATGTCACCTATTCATTCTCTCCAGAGATGCTGCCTGTCCCACTGAGTTACTCCAGCTTTTTGTGTCTATCTTCCAGCAACAGTGTAGGTAATAAACACAACAGCTTTAAGCAATACAGAGTGTTTCAATCAGCACGGGTTACTTTTAGTCAATGATTGTGACTCTTGAAATAATCACTTACTAATGTGAACAAAACACTTAATTGGCACTGCTTCAAAATACAGATCTTTGTAGAAAGCAAGCTGTGTATGCAAACCACACCAGGTCAATTCCATTTCCCACAACCAGTAAGAAGGCTGATGGTATGTTGACCCTTATTACAAGAGGATTTGAATACAAGAAATGTTGGATTCCGATTAATTTGATGGGACCACATTTAGAATATTATGCACAGGTCCACGTGTAGTTAAAGCAGTAGGTAAACTTGGCATCATCTTGGATATAATCAGTTGAAAGATACAAAAGGTCAAATGGTCTACCTCGGCTTCTTTTTCTGCTCTCTTATTAACTTCACCTGGTTATTCATCGTCTCAGAATAAGGAAACAGTCATTTAGAATTGTTTTTCTCTCAAATGTTTGTGATCCAAAAAGCCAGTGACTACTTGTTTTCTATACTCAGTATACGGACTGACAAATGCTTGGATAGCCAGGGAAGTAAGGGACTTTAAAAAACGGACTAAAAGTCTATACTAAGAAGAGAACCTGTAGATTTAAGAAAGATATTAAAGGTCAAATATGGTATATGATCTTGAGAAATGTAGAGCAAACAAGGTAAATGTATGCACAATAATTGTCAATGTAGCAGGCTAAAGAAATCTCACAGTATCTGACCAGTTTCCCAAAGGCAGCATTATGGTTAAAAAGCCAATACCTTATTTTGTGTAGGAAGGAACTGCAGATGCTGGTTTAAACCGAAGATAGAACTAAAAAGCTGCAGTAACTCAGCGGGTCAGACAACATCTCTGGAGAAAATGAATAGGTGACGTTTCGGGTCGAGACCCTTCTTCAGAGGTTCAGACTGAAAAAGGGTCTCGACCCGAAACATCACCTATTCCTTTTCTCCAGAGATGCTGTCTGACCCACTGCATTACTGCAGCTTTTTGTGTCTATCTTCAATACTTTATTTTATCAGCTAAGATAGGATATATTATGTAATTTTGTATAAAACATATGTTGGGACACAGCTTAAGTTCGATGGATGGTTCGGATCAACACTTTGCAGGAATTATATCACTGTACTGGAGAGGATACAGTCGAGATTTATGAGGAAGTCGCCAGGACATTGAATAGGCTGAGGCTATTTTCTGTGGAATAAAGGAAGCTAAAAGAAGGCTTAAATGGGATATATATAATTATGACAAACCTAGATAGAGTAGAATGAATATTTTCGCCAGCACGGACAATAGCCAGAGAGCATTGATGTAAAATATTCAGTATGAGGATTAGAGAGGAACTCACCCAAAGGAAGGAAACCATGTGGAACTTCCTCTCCAACAGGGCAATAGAAACCAAAAGCTGCAGGACAGTTAAAATGTATTTGGATATTCACATTAAGCTCAGTGACCGACACAGCTGTGGACCAAGAATTGGAAATATGGATTAATCTGGATCCTTCTGTCTTTGGCTGACCCAGATATATGGAGGTGAATGGGCTTTAATTCCGTGGTTCTACAAACCAATGGCATGTGGGGGTACAAGACCAGCCATGATCTTATTGAATAGAGGACAGGTTGAAAGAGCCGTGACTTACTCCTGGTCCTGTTTTCTTTTGTTTATATGTTCTAATTCTGTAAGTAGAGCGGGATATATAGTCTGTAAAAGTAGAAAAATGAGGAGAGAATCTGAATTAAGCTCTGACCAAACAATCAGAGGAAGATGTAAAATAGACTAATTGGAACATTATTTTTATTTTATGTAATTTCCAGGAGGCTGCTTTAGCAGCATGTTTGCTCCACATAAATAGGAAGCAACGGTGCTGAGGGTTTATTCTTTTCTGCAGCCTTGTTAAGGATTACAAATATGGAGCTCAAAAAGAGGATGCATTATTGTTAAAATTAAAGACATTAGCATTTGCCATTAGCTCCCCTTAAATGCGCATCTTCTTCACTTTCTTCTTAAAGGGTTTGCCATATACGGCAAATGTAATCCCATAATGGTTCTGTGATCACTGAAGTGCTGCAGTTTCATTAGACGTAAATCAATTGTGTAACAAAACCTGAGCGGAAACAAATACACTCTGAAGTCAACCTGCTTGAACCATCCATTAACATATGACAGCCTTTTATTTGCATATTAGAATAGGCCTGGCCTCTCCAGGGACAGGTTAACCCCAGTGATAGCTACACTGCTAATGAGATTTAATTCCTTAATCCAATAAATAAATCGGCATGGCTGTATACAGTGGCTGTTTGAAAACCCTGCCAAGAAATGGCCAAAAGGCCATGATTATAAACAGGTTTACATTCTACCACACATCCACTGAGAAAGCTTCACTACTGCTCCGGTACAGTTTATCAATCATGACCAGGCGTTAAATTTGGTACTGTCAATAATTTGTTGTTCAATATTGCCCAAACATATGTACATTAGGCCAGTGGTTTCATTCTGTGCCTTGTTGAAAAACCTGAACTGACTGCACAGGATTCTTAAATAAGTGCTTCCAGGCTAACCTCCACAATCAAATATATACACGGTAAAATGCATACAAAGCTAGCAAGGAAAACCAATAATTACTATCTGTTGGTGCTGTCTTAAGTTATGATAAATTGGATGTTCAAAATATTTCACATTTACTGACCCATAATCAGATAGTTTCATGTACACCGCATGAAGATTTTTCTTTTACACTTAATAACTGAAAACACATTCCCAAAGATCTAATTTAAAATTTGATATTTTTAACACACTATTAGAATTTTGTTGGCAATCTATTTTATCATGCCAACCATGCATTTTGTTTTAAGAATGTAGCTTTCAAAATCATATTATGGATGAACATTTAATCGAAACACTTCATAATGACATGACTAAGTAATGCAGGGAAAAGAAAAATCAGCTTATTAAAATCGTGCATGACAAACGACAGCTTTGAATGTTTTGATATTATTTATGGCAATTTATCATGGTTGTTACATTTTTGTAATTTTTGTTAAATAAGTAAAAATACCCAATTTTATCAAATAATGATAATATTGAAAAAAAAATATCCTCCAAACTGAACTGAAAATAAAAATTCAATTTCTATTCATGTAACAGGAGACATTTTGGTCTTGATTTTATTTTCAAGAGTTTGCTGGCAGTAAAGGGTTGGGTGAGGAGATGTAAAATGAAAATAATTCATTTTCCCAGCAGGTGCAACAGTTCCCCAAATATCAGGACATCAAGGGCAGCAATTGGACCCGTGGGCAGGGCACCATCCAGAGAAATGTAGCCCAATATTCAGAAGTTGTGGCTCATGATGCGATTGACATGTAACCTTGACTCAAGCGGATTCCCAGACTATCTTCAGCTGAATACACAATAGGAACTGCAGAGAAGACTTTTCACTGTACCACAGTACACGTGAAAATAAAATAAACTGAACTGACTTGAGTATATCTGATAAACCTCCATTTGATTGAACTTCTCATTACTCAGAATGTAAGCATTCTGCCCATACTCCTCAAGGATAGCTAAAAACAAACTGCTGGAGGAACTCAGCGGGTCAGGCAGCGTCCGTTGATGTAAATAGACAGATGACATTTCAAGTCGGGTCCTTTCTTCAGAGAAACACATCAGTAGGTTTAAACCCATTTGCTTCAATAAGGTACACAAAAATGCTGGAGAAACTCAGCGGATGCAGCAGCATCTATGGAGCGAAGGAGATAGGCAACGTTTCGGGCCGAAACCCTTCTTCAGACTTTTTGAATAAGGAGGTGGTGCATGAGTAAAATGACAAGAACATTAATTAACAATTCATAGTTCCTCAGTGAATGTGATAAGATCATCAAAATAATACAATTTATAAAAGAATGAATGTTTTCTGTGTAGAAATGGTGAAAAATTAAGTTAATAGAACATGAAATAATATGCTGGAGAAACGTAGCAGGTTGAGCAGCATCTGTGGGGACAAGAACCAACAATGTTTCAGGTAGAAAGCCTACAAACATACTATGAGTTCCTCCACCAAATTGTTTGTCGTACCAAATTCGAGCATCTGCAGTCTCTAGTGTCTTCAGTTAATAGAACATATTTGACTATGACCACGTTGTGTGAAGTAGTTAGCATCAGCTGATATCTGCCGTTATGCAGTGCCTCAATCTCGGCCGTGGTGTTACTGCGACACATGGCAAAGTCACATTTTGATGAGGCTCTATATCTCTCATGAGTATTCTTAATCAAAGAATCAAGGGCTGTTACAAAGGCTATTCACTTGGAGGAATCAAGTGTATCTAAGCAGTGGAACGCCTATTCAATGGAATGTAGTAAGAAACAATTTGGTGTTAAATAGACTTCTTAGGCTGTCATTAAAGCAGCAGGTGCTTCCCACTCAGAGGGTAGGTCTTGCACTCACAACTCAGTAACACGTTTAAAAAGCAGTCTGCTTGGGATTGAGAACAGGTTGCTACTTTACCCATTCTAACTATGATAGGATGTGGCGGAAGAAATGCGAGGAAAGAGGTAAAATGCAAGAAAACAGCACACATTGAAAACAAAATGAGTGTAGAAACAAGAAATAAGGAAAAGATTAAGGATAAAGAATTGTTGCAGAATTTGCAACAAAATTGTGTGGAAAGTTAACATCCGCTTAAATCAACTGATCTGTATAAATTATTGCCTCTTCCACCTCTGATAGAGAAAGCCCATGGATCTCTATATTTTAATTTCAACCAGTGGTAACATGGAAGTGATTTCCCCAAACCTATTTATTTACAGCAGGAATCACGATAGGAACGTTACATTGGAAAACATTTACTAATTTAGATTTTAGTGAATTAGTTTTAAGGAATATTTTTGAGCAGCATGATTTTTCATAATTACTGTAAGGTAAACTATTGATGTACCTGTAAAATTATTTTATTTCTTTACCAATCTTAAAATGCTGGATATTTGAATCTCTAATTTGTTACATTCCACAAGTAGACCAGCTATAAGAAACAGATCCTCCATAGTCAGTACCTACACTGATGATAGTTATGAAAAAACACATTTCATCAAATGTAATATTTTCATTATATATTTATTTCACTTGGTCATATAATCCTAGATCACATGACTATCACCAGGTGAGTGGATGGTTTGGCAGGAGTGAGGTGAGGAGGTGACAATGCCTTTCATAAACGATCTCCATGCTAAGTATGATTCAATTCCTATTGATTACTACCAAATCTGACTTACCAAATTGCTCGCCTGCTTGAAACCAAAGCAATGTAAAATGTGAGGCACAGATTTAGAAAATGCGTCGACTCAAGTCAAATTGATGAAGCAAAGCCTACACTAGGGTGCAGGGAGACTTTTTCTTTGCAAACATGGGCTCATTCATCCAACCTGCATGCGGAATTTTGATTAGGCAACGTTAAATGATTCTTAGTGTTTTATGGCTTTGCAGTGGATGGGGTTAAAGTCCAAATGAAACAAATTTCACAAGATACAATATCACCCTTCAAGGCATAATGTACAGTAAAAATACTTGCTGCTTTATTTAAATTATATTTGGGTGAATGTAATGATGGAGATTATAAAATATGCTTAATTGTTGTATTTAGTACATATTCTATATCTGGTTTAGAAGTAAATGGCAGCAGTGAGTTTTATTTTAACTGTCAATGTGGAATCAGAACTAGTAACGGCAGCAGCAAGTGTTGCCTGTGATGTTCATGTCCATTGTGTTTCCTTTGTTGCCATGACTTCATGCTCCAGTTAGATTTCTGCATTTCCCTCTTCTTTTGTCTGGGCGGCCAAACGGTAATGGCTAAAGAGTTATGTTTACATTGTGAATACATTGGGGTGGAGACGGTTAATTTCAATGTTTTTAATACACTCTTATGTGACAAATAAGCACTCGCTGTCTCTTGGTGTGTCCCTTTCAACAATTTCTTTCGAGAGACAAATACCTAACATTTGAGAACTAACCGCCAGTGCATCACATTATGTAGCAATGCAAAAGTCAACCTCTAATCATTACTGAACATCCTACTGTATTAAAAGGTGTCACACATAAATCTATCTGTATTTATTTCTGGACAAAAAAAAAACAAGGCCCATCCTACACCCCTAAAAAATTATGTGATAAAAGATTGGACAAGTTCACTTTGGTGGTCGGAAATGTGAACAGAATGATCCATATATACTGAGGTTTTAGGGGGGAAAAAGTACAGAAATCTACAAATAATTTAAATTGTATAAAACAAAGTTAATTTATCAACATTGTAATTGCACAAAGAGCATTTAAATTTTTTCTCATTGATTGATGTGTGGACAATAATTACTGGAACCTGACTCCAGCAAAACTTGGGCAGATATTAATTTCTTTACTTAGATCCCCTGACCTCTTGTCCGTCTACCATTTTAAACTAGTCATGCTACCATCAATGGAATATTTACTGATAATCACTTTAGTTATCTACCTCTTTTCACCCATTACAGAAACTTTGTGTTCAATGATTTTAATTAGTGGGCAAATATGAATAAATATTTATGATACAAAAAATCACAACACCACAAACTTTTTGTCCCTGAGTTTCATGGTCCCCGAATAAAAATGGTAAGCATTACAAGAATATTACTGACTCATGCAGAATGCTCGGATCTTGCTTGCATCTATCAGAGAACTCTTTCTACTTTGCACTAACCTTTAGCCCCCAAGTACTGGTTTTCTCAGTAACCTATTAATACCACTCTGAAAAAATATTTGTGAGGATACTATTTTTTTAAAATAAAACTGCAATTTATATGCTTTCATTTTTTAAAAAAAGTGTCAGTTGTAGAGAGGATAATTTATCACCTTGCTGTTGGCAGGTGCAGTGGAATTCTGCAGAGTGGAAACTGTTTTATTCTGTAATAACCCAGAGCCCTGAGTGGAGGCGGAGATGAAGGAATAATTGGAAATAAAACTTCATGATGCAGAAAATAAAAAGGAGATTAAACAGATGTGCATGTTTTAAGGATCATTGGTTTTGTCCTTTTGCAAATCACAGTATTTTAAGCCAAGCCTCCTGTTCATTTACATTAACTTAAAGCTGTACCATTTCAGAGAAGCAATAACCACTAATACAGTGATTATACAGTGCTCATGTGGACGTTAAACATGGTATACTTGAAAATATACTTATTTTAATTTTGTGTAACATGCAAACATTTTCTCCATGAGGAATAAGTAACAGAGTTCGCACCTAGTACAAAATAAATCAAATTAGAGTCAAATACAAACCAGATATCTGCACTAGTAAAAATGGAAGGCTTAGTTTGATTTCTGCGGACATTGGCTCTGAAGTGGCGATACCATGATACTGACTTACATCGGTTGGAGACAGAGAGAAATGGACTCATCCTGAATGGTACATTTTGATTCCAACTAAAGATGCTGACCATGATGAAATGCTGCAGAGCCTATAACTCCCCACATGCTCTCAACCAAATTATACGTGTAATCCTTAAAGGTTAATGAAAATATCCGGAAGCAGCTAACTCACCTGTTTTACACGACAGAATCTTTTGGGGGGGAGGAAATCTACGTTATGTGATCTGGTGATTAGTTGGGTTAAGAGAAGGATAAGAACATTCTTTTAAAATAATTTCCTTGCTTGAAATAATCTCTATTATTAGAAAAAAAGCAACTATTCTTAGCTGTTTAACTGGGGAGATAAAGAGAGGTAATCGGAGTTTGCAATTGCTAACTCTGATTCTTCTCAATTTTTTAATTATAATGGTGATGGTTCAGTAAACTGGAAAAGCTCTGGTTGTATATAACGTTTCCTGAATATATGTCAGGAAACTACAATAAATAATGTTGCAATTACCAAAGGCAATAATGTCCAATGAACAGGAGGTGGGTACATTTCCAAAACAGGAAATTCTAGTCTTGTATTTTTTTTCTTTGTACCAATTCTCATCCACTTCATCGCTCATCAAGGTGCTGAATCATTTTGGTGAATGCTTCTTTGATTGGAAGTTGCCAAAGACAATGAGCATAGACTGGTTATTCAACTATCGAGAACTCAGATCCTATTGTCATTCTCCAGCAGAAATCACAATGATTTTGTGATGAGAGGAACAGCTAATTTTCCCCTTTTACATGACTTTGGGGCACGATCCAATCATGCGTGTTACTGCTACCCTCAATCGACCAATTCACCGCAGCTATGTATCCTTTTAAAGTTTGTTCTCTACTTCATCCATCAGTTTTACCTTCCCCTTGGCCCTCATCTTCTGCCTTCTAGTGCTGTGCAGTTGCCTAAACCTATTAAAATATTGCGCAGTCACATACCTTGAAAGAATATGTGGTTGGTTTCAGAGCCTACACCAACCTGAAGGAAATATTGATTGCTCCAGGATTATGCTGGAGATTATAGATAGTCACCAGTTTATTTTTCTCACAAGCAACCATATCCTTTAATTACTGAACCTCTCCACAATGATCAGAGGGACTTCGTGCATCTTTCCTCCATAAGAATAAGGACTAATCTAGCTGCTTTCCTGCCTAGAATCAATTACATACGGTGTGTTTTTCCTACAGCTGCCCAGGTCTTCTCTGAGCTACTTCTCTTGACCACTTGCCACTGAAATGCTCATTGCCCAACCTTCCTTCCAGGCATCTGTGCTAGCTGACATGATAAATTGTTGAAGAAAGGTCTCAACCCGAAACGTCACCCATTCCTTCTCTCAAGAGATGCTGCCCGTCCCGTTGAGTTACTCCAGCATTTTGCATCTATCTTCGATTTAGCAAGCATCTGTAGTTCTTTCCTATACATGATAGTTTCCTATCCACAGGATACACTTGTCATCCACTCATAACTGCCAATCTATGACATTATCCTTTAATGTTACCAACCAATCTCCTTTCCTCCCCAAAGTTCTTGAATTCTGCAAACGATTCTTATCTTTCCAGCAATTTCACATTTGAACCATTCAATGCAACTTTTAATCCTGATATAGTTGTATTTAATATCATAAATTCTGTACTCTGCATATCAATAGCATTCCCAACACCATTCCTCCATTACCCTACAAAGTAGGTTTGTCTTCCTGTGGTTTCACTCATAGAGTCATGGATACAGTGTGGAAACAGGCCCTTTGGCCCAACTTGCCCACACCGGCCAACTTGTCCCGGCTACACTAGTCCCACCTGCCTCTGGCTGATGCTGTCGCATCTGCAACAATGTCTTCCCTTCCTGCCATTACCTTTTGGCCCTCTCTTTTTCCACTTCTTGCCAATATAATCTGCAAACATGGAATTAGCTTCTGAATAAAAGAATGACACAGTGTCAAAGTAAGATTGTTTGTTTTACACAAGTATGCAAAGAGTCGCCAGGTATATGGCTCGACAAGGTTACATAGTCGCCAACGGCCCCCTTGTTCTTGGTGCTCTCCCCACGCCGGGCCCTTCTATATATAATATATAATGCCATTTGACACCTCTGCTGTCTCTATATCATCAAACTTGTTCTTCATTATTCCTCCAATTAAAGTCAGGGAACACTGGTTTCATCATTGATACATGAAGCGTAACCCCTGCCGACAGACTGGTGCTGAACCATGCTGCAAAAAGCTGTATTCACCAACACATTGCTGAGCTTCAACTACTGTATGGCTGCAAATTCATCACACAACTTCACAAAACTGAGCTGTGGGGCGAGAAATCTGGGCTGATTCCAGAAAAAACATAAATTAACTAGCCTTTCATGTAATGAGAAAGAGGGTGAGGTAAGATTTAGTTTGGAATTTCGCTTTCAATCAATTCTGAAAGTCCTCCTGGAAATGGAGCCATGTTTTAACATTTGTTTAATGTGAGTTCACAGCAACACAAATAACGTGCAGGAAGGAACTGCAGGTGCTGGTTTAAACCGAAGATAGACACAAAAAGCTGGAGTAACTCAGCGGGACAGGCAGCATCTCTGGAGAGAAGGAATGGGCAACACAAATAATGTTTGCTGAGCCTTCCACACCCATTGCCCTGCCCTTAGACCCACTCACCTACCCCCACACAAATGCACCCACACACACACAAACAAACACACACACAGCCACATACACACACACAACCACATACACACACACACACATACCCACACACATACATACACACACACACAAACACAGCCACACACACACATACCCACACACACAAACACACCCACACACAGCCACATACACACACAAACACAGCCACATACACACAAACACACCCACACAAACACAGCCACACACACACACAGAAACACACCCACACACACAAACACAGCCACACACACACACACACACACACACAGCCACACACACACACACACACACAGCCACACACACACACACACAAACACAGCCACACACACACACACACAAACACACCCACACACACACACACACACAAACACACCCACACACACACACAAACACAGCCACACACACACACCCACACACACACACAAACACAAACACACACACACACACACACAAACACACACACACAGCCACACACACACACACAAACACACCCACACACATACACAAACACAAACACACACACAAACACACACACACAAACACACCCACACACACACAGCCACATACACACACACACAAACCCACACACACACACACAAACACAAACACACCCACAAACACAGCCACACACACACACACATACACAAACACACCCACACACATACATACACACACACACATATACACACACAGCCACATACACACACACACACCCACACACACAGCCACACACACACAAACACACCCACACACATACACAAACACACCCACACACCCACACAAACACACCCACACACACACAGCCACACACACACATACACACACCCACACACACACAGCCACACACAGCCACACACCCACACACACACACAAACACACCCACACACACACAGCCACACACACACACCCACACACACACACCCACACACACACAGCCACATACACTTTAAGGTCACATATTTTATTCACCAGTTGGAATTCCTGGTGTGAAGAGACTTTTAGAAAATTAACAAGGAAGCTGAAGTGGGCAGCTGACAGCTTTAGCATGAAGGAGGCAAGTCATTTGTTCTTGAGCAGCCAACCAGGAGAAGAATGAGAGTCGGAAGGATCCCCATTTTGTCCAAGCATTGTCAAATCAGTGAAAGTAAATCAATAAAAAGTGCCACACGTTGGGGAAAGTTACTTTGCAAAGAATAATCCTCTCTTCTGAACTCTTTCAGCTAAGTGTTCGTTGGAGAGTACATTTACGTTCTAATACTCCTCATTAAAAGGCACGTCATTTATGTTCCTTTTAATTGTATTCAAAAAGTAAATGTTTTTTCCTTTTTTCCTTCTATACCTTTAACCTTCAATTTTCTTTCTTTACTTTCCAATTGGAAGTTGTTTTCCTTCATTCCCAGCTGGCTCTCCCTTTTTGGGGACATCTGCAAATTGACGTTCCTTGACCAAATGTTATCCGGAGAAGTTTTTTGTCACAAGCAGCATAATTTAAAATGTAGATTTTTTTCATGAACAAGGCATTTTTGACATACACTGATGTAAATGTTTCCATGAACATCAGAGTGTGTCAGTGTTACAAACTTTGTTCAGTGGTTAGCAGTCATATTTTTGAGGCAAAAGTTGTGGGATTTAAATACATCAGAACAAATTCCACGATGATATTAATGTGCTAGGAGACTGGCGCATATGTTTATGAACTAGATGTTAAATCAAGGCAGTATTTGCCTGTTTAAATGATCAACGAACCTGTGGCTCTAATTGAAGAGGACAACTTTTTCTGTTCAACAGTCTTTAATCAACCAAGATCACTAAAGGCAGATTAAATAGTCATTCATCTCATTGTGAATCATGGAATTATAGTGTGCAATGTGACTCATGTGTGGATATTTCAAAATAATCGAATTAAGCACGTGAGCTCGTGGATATAATGAAATGTGTCTTTCCTAGAAAAGCAGGAAAGAAAAATGTTGCTTCACCCAAAGATCCTTGTGTGCCCGATGCTGATAACTGCTGAGAGACAGGAGCCAGCCCCTCATGTTGAGAACAGTGAAAAACAATAATGCCTCCATATTCCATAACATCTGTGGGAAAATAAACTTTTTATTTTGGTGTAAATTGTTATTTTTGGCCTTTTCTTAGCTTCTATTGAAATATCCTGTCACTCACTGATGAATGATTTCACAGTGTAACAATATCCTCTGTCTTTCTTGCTAAGTAACTATTCTTACTCCACAAACTTGGACGGTCACAATCCATGCAGGGCCTCACAGTTATATCAATTGCCCATAAGTTTCTTTAAGCAGAAACCAGAAATGTACTTCCATCAGGGTTCCTGAAATAGTGATCGAGAGTGGAGACTGGGAGATCTCTCTCCTCCCACTGCATACCCAAATGGTTGTGTGTTTGAATGGATGATTTTTTTTGAGGAATCGTATTTTCCCAAAGCAGAATCAGAGAGGAATTCCACAAAGGTAAGAGCTAGCAAGATGCTCTTATGGGAAGAGCTGTTGTATTTGCAGACAGTAAATGACTAAACATACAGCTATTCAAGCATGTGATATTACAGAGCACTACTGTGCTTCTCAGCTCCAATGCCTCTCAGTTTTACATCCGGCCTCTTTTCGTAGACTTGTTTTCAGACAATGGACGTACATTGAGGTAAATTTTCTATTCTTACAATGAATGCATCATTTCAGCGTCAGCCAAATAAGCAGGTAAATTCTGCTCACTTGTTTTCCATTTTGTGGTGAGCCATAAAGATCAGCTGAAAAACAATGTTACACATCCACTGGCACTGTTAATTTGTGTAAAACGATAGGTCAGTCATGATGAGTAATATTCTATACGTGGTGATATTCAGCATATATTTTAAAGATGTTCATATATCAAGCAGAATAAATAACTGGCACATTTGTCATTGACTGAAACATCTTATCTTCATAATTAAAATGCAAACCTTCACTGTTTCTGCCCAGGCACAGAATAGTCTCACTGTTTACTGCCCCTCTGGAATGTTAATGGAAAGCGCAGTCAAATTAATGGAATTAGTTCATTCTTAGTCAGGTTAATGTAGTTTTATAAGGACTCGTGAATCAGCACCTATTAAATATTAAAATCAGATATCTCAGATATCTTGATGATTTATGTAGGAAGGAACTGCAGATGCTGGTTTAAACCGAAGATAGACACAAAAAGCTGGAGTAACTCAGCGGGACAGGCAGCATCTCTGGTGAGAAGGAATGGGTGATGTTTCGGGTCGAGAACCTTCTTGCCTGTCCCGCTGAGTTACTCCAGATTTTGGTGTCTATCTTGATGATTTAGATGATTAAAGAATCAACAACTGCTGGCCTCTGCAGTATTAGCTAACAACATTTGTTTGGGTTACAAAAGAAGATAGGAGGATAAATATTTAAAGTGATAGATTTTGAACATCTTACAGGAGAACAGATAGATTTAGTGGAGAGGTTTAGTGATAGAAATAAACCTTAGTGCCTCAACAGAAACAGGCACAGCTGTTTAGAATGTAATATTAAGGATGTACAAGAGGGCAGAAATGGAGAAATGCAGATATCTGAGAAGATTGTATTCCTGAAAAACCATAAAGAGATAAGATTGGGTGAAAATGGAACGCTACAATGTAAGTCAGTGTAGTTGGGTTAAAGTTAACGTAGGTATGAAGCAGTCAGGACACTTAATCCTATTCCTGTTGTTTTTCTTGGAAGTACTAATTTGTTTGAAACTGTGAATCTTAATATTGTAAAGTTATTAATGAAGGAAATGGAGACCAAACTATGGCAATGGAATTACACCCCAGTAAGAACCTCAACTTTTTCAAATAATGGAGAGGTGTAAAGATACAAAGATCAGAGAACTTCACTGTATCTATGATTACTTTCATGTGATAAAACAAGCCATGATTATGTTACTTACCTTGATTGAATCGTGCCAAATGCTGACATTATAAACGTGTGAGAAGTCGTCAAAATCACAATATTGCCGACTTTTTAACACCTTACATGACATAGATTATATGCACTATACATATATTTACTTCACCTTATAATGCGGTGACGGTATGTCAATACGAAAGATGTCTGAAGAAGGGACTCGACCCGAAACATCACCCATTTCTTCTCTCTAGAGATGCTGCCTGTCCCGCTGAGTTACTCCAGCTTTTTGTGTCTATCTTCAAAAGAGTAACTGTTGGGTCTGTATTCCTGCGACTAATGTTTATTTTATTAAACAAAATAAAATGAGGCAAATATGTGAAAACATAAAAGCACCTGTTTAGAAATTGATTAGCCCCATACCCTTACTTCAATACAAATATCTGCAGGTAATCCCATTCTACAGGGTCAGGTGGTAGCACATGGTGGAAACACAAGTGGAGCCATTCAGATGTTAGTATCTATGTGGAGATAAACCCAGGCTGATCAAAAAGTATTATTTATTACCTAGGAAGAGGATAATCTTCTCCAGGGACAGCGATGCTGTCAGTAAACTGATGTGACCATGATGCCATGTGACTGAGATGCCATGTGACTGAGATGTCATGTGACTGAGATGCCATGTGCCATGATGCCATGTGACTGAGATACCATGTGACTGAGATGCCATGTGACTGAGATCCCATGTGACTGAGATCCCATGTGACTGAGATCCCATGTGACTGAGATCCCATGTGCCATGATGCCATGTGACTGAGATCCCATGTGACTGAGATCCCATGTGACTGAGATCCCATGTGCCATGATGCCATGTGACTGAGATCCCATGTGACTGAGATCCCATGTGACTGAGATCCCATGTGCCATGATGCCATGTGACTGAGATCCCATGTGACTGAGATGCCATGACTGGTGACGGTCAAATAATAGAGACTCTTGGAATCAACATCATCTATTTTAAATTGGAAATGTTCTGAAAAATCATTTTGAGTGGATAGATATCATTAAGTTTCTGTTCCATAATACGATATCCCAATTGGAAATGCCTGATCAAATTTCCAGAGTGGCAAGCAAGAAAGAGGCAATGCCACAACACTCCTGGTTAAACCCATTTTCAGTCACAAGGAGCTGCGTCTGCGTGCAATCTAATTTTTGGGCCATTACGGATAAATTCCTCTCTAAATTCTGAAGGAAAGAAATGAAAAATCTTGGAAAAAATCTATAGGTTTTAAGCCTCCCACCTAGCTATTCCAGTTGGGTTCTGAAAGTAATTTCAAACTGCCGCTAACGTTTGTTGACTTGTGAATTCCTCTTTGTTAATTAAGTTAAAAAATCATTGTCACTTTTCATTAGCTAAGCTGTGTCGAGTAACATGACAGACCTCCCATGCCTTGTTTTATTTGAAACCTGATTTTTTAATGACATGTGATGCAATATATTGTTCCTCATACCTAATTAGTCTGAAAACACAAAGAACAAACACAGTAATATCAGTGGTGTGTAACATGGCTCAGAGCAATTGCTTAGTGGTCCTTAGAAAAGGTAACTATTAAAAGGACAGAAAAAAAACTTGTTGTTTAGAATCCTGACTGCCTGTGTGTAGGAGCTGGACAAAGAAATCAATGTGGCATCACCAACTTGTCTAAATGTTTATGGCATTTGTATAAAACACTGTCTCTGCATCAGCAGAATGTACCCAAACTGCTCCTAATTAGGAATGGGAGTATGCTTTCCAAGTCTAATGGCCATCCCATTAATCTACAGAATGAGTGTGTATACATCATTATTGGTATATGGCCTTACCAATTATAGACTTACAATAACCAATAAAATAATGATTTCTGGGATATAATAATATTGTAAATATATTTAGTCTTCCATTAAGCGTAACCACACATTTGATAATTTCATTGCATTTTTGAAGACTCCTACACCCATTTTTTAAATGATATTTCTCATTTCATTAAGTCCTTCACAACAATTCAATGAACAAGAGAAGAGACAGATGAATGTTCAGTATTGGTACTCATTACCCATGAATAAAGTTTACACACCATTTTGATTGAACTGTCTGACAGGTTTTCTTCTTTCCTTAAAGAGAAATATCCTGAGTTTGTTCACTGGGACTCTTTAATGGATCATCCAAAGTAGGGATCATGATATTAAAAAAATCATTAGCATGATGCCATTACTCTTTGTTTTTTTTCATATTTAATACTGGCAGCCCCTTAAACTATCAGGTACATCTCAATCAAGTTTAATGGCATTACCTTGTGACCTCTTCCCAACATTTTCTCAGCAATGGGACTATTGGTTGATCTCCACTCTCCCAGCCATGAACACTAAAGAAGAATGTGGTTTCCTTTCCACCAATGTGGGCTCAAAGTAAAAACTGGGAATTTGGTGACCTGGATAAATTCAACGATTCACAGGATTTTACTAAATAAAATATTACTATCAAAAATGTAGCATCAATGAAAGGCCACCATTCATTTTCCTTGAACTGACTAGCTTGCTGGGACTTTTTGGAGGACAATTAAGGGACAAGCATTTGCAATTCCTCTGTGACATTGCACCTTGCAAATCAATTCATAAGCTATTTTACAATTACTTTATGAACTGAAAAAAAGGCACAACGTATTACAACACCAGGCAAAATGGAATGGAACTGTGTTTAATCTGCTTTATCAATTTATGGCCAAAAATTATAATCACAAAAATGGGGTAAATCAAGAGCAAGTAGTTGTGGAGGCTTACACATTGGAAAGCACATGGAATTTGTTATCCTTGATCAAAATGATGAAAAAACAGAAGCTTATCAAAACCTCTGCATAAACAGATTATTTTTGCATTGCCCCGAGTAGTTGGTGGTATACTGTAAAGGACACAGGTAACATTTCTATTGTGAAATATTTGTAAAGAAATGACATTGTGTGATTAGGTTAGACCCTTGAAGAACAAAGAGAGAATGGAAGGGATCAAGGGGTTGCAGGAAACCTGTGAAATGTGTGGACTGTTGAAGATTCTAACACAAATAGTTAAAAATGGAATGCAGCCAAAAATGTAATCACAACAAACAGCTGAAGGGGTGGCTTGTAGTGTGACTGGAAAAGGGTAGGACTAATTGGAGAATGCATTCACAGAGCCAGCTAAATATGATGAACTGAATAGCCTCCTCTGTGCTGTACCATTCACCAAAGAAGTAGGGAACTAAACTCCAATTAAATGTTCAAAATAAAGCTTAGGATTTTTGTTATAAAAGTAGTTCCTAACAAAATATTTTTCAGGCAATTATACCATCAAACCAAAGAACAATAAAGCTTCTCGTAGAGTGTCATCTGTGGGTCAATCCTACCCTGAGTCAGTAGATTACAGCTTTGGCCCACTTGGGAGACTAGACTGTACTCCAATGCAGTACATTGTCAGAGGGGTGCGTTTTGAATAAGAAACTAAACCAAAGCCCTTTCCGATGATCTCAGAAAATTTCATGGCATCATTTGAAAGTGCGGGATACCTAGTTTGCATACCATGAATATTTATCCATCAGTCAACAGATTATTTGGTCATTCTCACACAGCTATACCAACTTGCTGCCATGTTTACTATAAGGCTCATTGTCCTGAAGAGAATGTGACATGTACCATTTGTAAGGTGCTATGTAAAACCGTAAAATTGCTCCCGCATAAACAGAAGTGCGTCCTCTCATTGTGCAGGTGATTAGTAAGAGCAATCCCAGTTAGCTGGTTCCGACACTTTCCCTGTAGGCATGTTATTCTTTTTAAGTACTTACCCAATCCCTATTATAAGCCATGGTTCAATCTGCTTCCACCATTCTTCAGCAGTACATTTTACTAATTAATAACCTGTCATGAAAATGAAAATACTCACATCTTATTTGACATCTTTGCCAATCACCTTAAATATGTGTGGCCAGGTTCTAACCCTTCCCCAATGGGAACAGTTTCTTTACCTTGCCTTGAATGTTTCTATCGTATCTTCCCACAGTCTTCTATGATCTAGCTTTTTCATTGAACTCTCTTGACCTTGTAGCTATCCAGGTACATTTTTATGCACCCATTCCAAGGCTCCAGCATCTTCCTAAAGTACATTCACTCGCTGAACTTTCCAAAAGAGGAAGAGAACATTGCCAAGCTTAAATAAAAATATAAAACGCTGAAAATATTCAACTGGCTATGCAGCATCTATGAAGAAAGAGTAATGTAGGTCATTTGGTCACTGAGCCAGTTGCTATGAATCCTATAATCCTATACACTTGCTTCACGTTCAGTCTTATTCCTACAGTTTAAATTGTTCCCATTCTGATCTCGGGAGGTTCCCATTTATCACAGTGGTCGTGGGGTTCCATTCTTGGGGTACCAATGAGGAAATATTGTAGCTGTACTAGATACCCTGCATCATGAGATCTCACACCAGTTTAACCAAACAGCAAAACGTAACAAATATTTCCACGGTCAGTTCCGATATGTTTAGCGGTGATGTTGTATTTCATATTTGGCAGAATTGGCTATTTGTACTTGTATTTAGGAAGATTCTATCAGAAATCTTGATGATGCCCAGTCTCCATGGATTCTCCCACGAGGCACTCTGCTTCGTAAGTATCCAATCAAAAGTGACAGAAAACAAATGGGGCCTGACCCACACACTCCAGGAGGGCGGTATGTCAGGACATCACGCAGATGAAATGACAACCGTTGTTTTGACACTTACTTTGGGCTGTCTTTGATCCACATCAGACAACACAGTGTTACACAGGGTCTGAACAAATCAACAATCCTATCCTTCAGTGTCCGCATCAAATATTCTCCCTCGGCCCCTCAACCTTCTTATTGGACGCCGTGTATTACAGCCAATCCCTGTTTGCTCTCATCACCTGTCAGTTTTTTTCGATATTTTGCACAAATGCTAAATGTGAGGTCATTTGTCTTTGCTTCCCGCACCGTAGGTAACAATGCACCCTGCAGAAAACATTTGTGTAACATTTATTTTTAATTAAATCACATAGCAAAGATTGGAGTCTTAACAGGTGAACTATTTTAAATAAACCTTCATGGTAATTTTGAGTTATGCTTATTGATGGTCACGTCTAACCTTGCTTTTCCATTAATGTGTTTAATATAAAAAATATAAAAATTAGAAATATGGATGATGTTGCATTTATCCGTAAAGAGAAGAAGCTCTCAGTCGTGTCAGCTGTAAGACCAAAGTTTAGGAAGTTGCTACCATATAGAATGGTTAACACAAATAGCAGCGAAATGTTGAAGGGACAGTTAGAACAGCAGAAAATAGTCAAAGCAATAGTAAGATATGGAGATACAAGGAACTGCAGATGCTGGTTTACAAAAAACAGGCATGATGCTGGAGTAACTTAGTAAGGAATGGAAGTTGAGTTAGATTATTTTAAGTGGGATCAGGCTTATGTGAAGACCAACTAGCGACATGGTTGAATCAGATAGATGTTTTCTATTCTGTATGTTCTCTGTAATTCTATAATTTCTTTGTGAATTAATTTAAATTTATAATTATAATAAATTCCGATTCTTTCCATAGTCAAATAGTGTGTCAAGAGTCAAGAAAGTCTGATAGGAAATAAATGGCTTCACCTCTATCTTAAATGGGACAACTTTTAAACAATGGTCTAGAATCTAGCACAAGTAGAAACTCTCCACATCCACGGCACCATGACCCTTTGGTATCTTTTATGCTTCAATCAGCTTTCCTCTAACTCTTCCAAGTTCCAGCAGATAAAAGCCAATCCTGTCCAGACCCGCTGAGGTACTCCAGCTTCTTGTATCTATCTTCGGTTTAAACCAGCATCTGCAGTTCCTTCATACACATCTCGCCTGCCCAGCCCTTCCACATAAGACTGCCCATGTGTTCTGGGTAGTATTCTAGTAAACTGCTTCCAATGCATTAATATTCTTTCCTAAAGAAGGTGGTTCACAGACATGTGGACTCACTAAATTTAACCCATTAACCAAATCCCATTAGAAATGAGGCATGACCTTCTTACTTCTGAGTTGAATTCATCTTGCATAAACATTCTCAGCTATCCTTGTCATTTACTGTGCCTTAGTACTAGGAATGGGATACCAAGGCCCCTCTGCGTCACAGAGCTCACCATTTAGATAATATACTCCTTTATACCTTCGGTCAAACTGAACAATTTCACATTTTCCCCTTGTTGGAAATGCTGGAAATATTCTGCAAGATAGGCGACATCAGTAAAGAGAAAGACAGAATTAACGATTCAGGTTAACGCCAGGTCAGCGAAACTGACTTTTGATTTTCAACTATCTCTCTCTGTTAGCTGTGCACCATCAGTCGTCTTTGTAAGTCAGCCAGAGTTTGGGGACTCGGGCATGTTTACACTAGTAAGTTTCACCAGTCCTGTAGCCAAAGTTGCAAAGTCTTTGGTTACACTCCTTTAAAGAGTGAGACCATGAAGTGTCCTGAAGTATTACAGACCCACGTGACTCAGGCATAACATACTCACTCACCGGGCAGAATGTTTTCCTAATGATAGTGCAGATCTCGTTGTCTGCATAACTCCAGTGCACTGATTGTTTCATTTTCCACTCCTGTGCTTCCTTAAGAAGGCTCCAAGTGTTATTTTCCTGTGGGTCAGGAGTACGTACTTGTTAACTCACTTAGCATCTGAAATGAAAGCTATGCTTCTGGTGTTCAGACCAGCTCAACCTTATAAAAACTATCTTCTTTGAAAATTTCACCTGCATCTTGAACTGACAGGCATGAAAGGGTAAATGTAGCAACTTATATAAACACAAAAATGAAGGGAAAGTTACTTTTTTACATTGCGAGTAGTCAAAGAGGATTAACTGATCATTCACCTCATTAGGGAAACTCCTGTGATAAATAATACGGCAAATCCCTTTGACAATAAATATATTTCAGAGATCAGATCAGATCAAATTTATTTCAGGTTTAAGGTTTATTAGTTTGTTATCAGATATACTAAGGTGCAATTAAATTCATGTGTTGCACACAATAAACAGTCATACAGTAATGATAAATACATGGGTGTACAGGGGGCAGGGCAAGGGATTGAGCGAACAACCGTGACAGGTGGCTGTGTTGAGGGTCAGGGTGGAGGAAACGTTGTGAGCAATTCTAATCAACTGAGGTCTGCCAGTCAGGAAGTTCAGAAGCCAATTGCAGTACATGGATAGGACAAGTTTGCAGGGATATGGACCAAACACAGGCAGGTGGGACTAGTATAGCTGGGTCATGTTGGCCGGTGTGGGCAAGTTGGGCCGAAGGGCCTGTTTACACACTGTATCACTCTATGACTCTCTATGGAGACCCCCTTTGATTCCACCCAAGGTTCAGAGGTTTAGAGATGAGTTTGTCAGTTATTATGATGTTGAAGGCTGAGCTGAAGTCAATAGACAATAGGTGCAGGAGTAGGCCATTCGGCCCTTCGAGCCAGCACCGCCATTCAATGTGATCATGGCTGATCATCCCCAATCAGTACCCCGTTCCTGCCTTTTCCCCATATCCCCTCACTCCGCTATCTTTAAGAGCCCTATCCAACTCTCTCTTGAAAGCATCCAGAGAACCTGCCTCCACCACCCTCTGAGGCAGAGAATTCCACACTCACAACTCTCTGTGATAAAAAGTGTTTCCTCGTCTCCGTACTAAATGGCTTATTCCTTATTCTTGCTGTCGTGCTGACGTAGGTGTTATTGTTGTCAAGATGATCCAGAGCGGAATGTAGGGCAAGAGAGATGGCTTCTCCCATTCCCTATTCTTCCTCCAGGCAAATCACAGGGGAATTAGACTCTCCGGAACTCTGGTGTGATGGGATAGCATAGAACTAGTGTTCGATGGTCAACATGAACTCAGTGGGCCGAAGGGCCTGTTTCCACGCTGCATCTCTAAAACTAAACCTAATCCAAGGTTTCTGATTATTCGACCTTTATTGTCTTTGTTGGAATGTAGTGATCACTGCAGTTCTTGTTGAAACTGGTTACTGGTGAGGTATAGCGTACTCATTCAGGCTGGGTGAGGTTCTCTTGAACATGTTTCATTCCACCGACTCAAGGCAGTCCCGAAGTGGAGCCTCGTTCTCCTCAGACCACTGAGTTAATACTCTTTTTTTCCGCAAAGGTATTATTAAATGGTGTATAAATATAAATTTAATGTTTTGCCTGCATGAACTCAAATGGGACAAAAGGCTTCCTCCAAACTGATGTTTCTTGCAGGTGTTTGTAGACATGAAAATTGTTTGTAAATCACAGCATGGTAGGAGACATTTGGCCCATTGTGTATGCTCCAGCGACTGCAAGACAATCTAACGGTCCCATTCCCCCATCCTCCCTTCATAATCTAGCATATTAACAAACCTATTCAAGTACTTAAGTTATTTTTAATTTAGTTTAGTTTAGAGATACAGCACGGAACCAGGCCCTTCGGCCCACCGAGTCCGCGCCGACCAGCGATCCCCGCACACTATCAATATCCTACACACACTAGGGACAATTTATACTTTTACCAAAGCCAATTAACCTACAAACCCACACGTTTTTGAAGTGTGGGAGGATACCGGAACACCCGGAGAAAACCCACGCAGGTCACGGGAGAATGTGCAAACTCCACACAGACAGCACCCGTGGTCAGGATTGAACCCAGGTCTCTGGCGCTGTGAGGCAGCAGGTCTACCCGCTGTTGCCGCCAAGTTCATGTCAAGTGTTAATCTGTCTCATGCTCTTCCTTCCTCTGGTAGTTCATGCCAATTTGTCACCATACAATTTTTTTTTTTATGCCACCACTGGTTCTTTTGACATTTACCTGGTCCTTGGCTCCTCCACCATACGTTTCTGTCTAGTTGCTCCATCCATGCCCTTCATGATTATAAATATCTCTCACGTGCTTGAAATCTCTGCTCTGGGAAGAAGAACAACCCTGCATCTCTATTCTGTTCTCAGTCCAGAATTAAAATCCTCCATCCCTGGAATCAACACTATTCATTATTTTCTGAAGATAGACACTAAATGCTGGAGTAACTCAGCAAGACAGGCAGCATCTCTGGAGAGAAGGAATGGGTGGCGTTTCTGGTTGAGACCCTTCTTCAGACTGACCTTTTCTGTATCCTTTTCTTTAGTGTGGTGCCCAGAATTGGACTTGTGTTGTAGCTGAAGCAGTGTTTTATAAAGTTCCTCATTACTTCCTTGATCTTGTCATCTCTATCTTTTGTAAAGAAGCCAGGATTTCACATACTCATTTTAGCCAGCATATTTTAAGAGCATTTTCTTTGAATAGTTCATGATGACATGGCATTGGTTTGAATGGCTAGTTCCACATTGTATGATTTATGTGAAACAGTTTGGAGGAAATAATTTAGTTTAGGCTGCAATAATTCCTGGTAGTTCTTAAAAATTATCCAGCTATTGACCAATATGCTGTCTGAACTGGAGTCAGTCCCATGTTCATACTTGTATAAGTGCTGCTAGTCCAATCACTTCATTAATAGTTTTCACAGTATGACCAGCCAGCATGACTTAAAATCCTGCAAAAAGTGCTGCTGTGTGTATTCGATGGCTTTTAAGTGATTGTTCACTTTATTCACCTAACCATTACTTTGTGCAGTGAGAAAGAACACGCAAACTGCTGACAAAAGTTCTAAATCCCTTTTTAAGAGTTTCTAGCTGTCTCCTTTTGAGTATCTCTGAAGCTAATCTTTGAATAAGAGAGAGTGGAGTGGAGCCTGGAGTGTTACTCCTGCCGGGTTAATAGGGGCTAATGAAGTTTGGGTTCCACTGTTTGTTTTCTTAATGAGTCTAACGCAGAAACAAAGGTTACCGTGAAGCACAGAGCTAAAGTGATGGGCCCCTGTTGTGAATGCATTTTGTATTGCTTTGGTTGATGGTTTTATATCACTAACTGTAATAGATGTTTTGAATTCGTATATCAGTGAAATGATCTTTAAAATATTGTCTCACTTCCTATTAAAATGTATTGTCCACATGGGGTTTTAATAGTGCTCTGTGATGGTATGTGATCTACAGACTTCAAAATATTCCTGATAGACTCATCTTTCTGGCCCTTTTCACCCATTGTTGTCCTGCACAGATTATAAAGAATCTGAAGAAGGGTCTCGACCAGAAACGTCACCCATTCCTTCTCTCCAGAGATGCTGCCTGTCCTGCTGAGTTACTCCAGCTTTTTGTTTCTATCTTCATTATAAACTATGAGTTGGGCAACAATTTGGCATGAGAAATGAAGGAGTAGAAAATCTTATCACATTCTGAGCCATCATACATTAAACATAACAGTGGTTTTGCATAGTCATCTAACAGTTAATTAGTATTTCCAGGATTTTGATTTAGGGAAGAATGTTTGCCAAGGTCCCAGGAGAAGTTTCATAAAACATGGAGACTTTAACATAAATGAATCTAATATGGAAAAAGACATGAGATGACTTGAAAATAAAATATGGAGTAAAGGCAGGAAGATTAAAAGGAGCTTAATCCAAGGATTGAATATATAGAATCAATGTGTGTATACAAAGTAATAAAGGGCTGATATTGTAAGATTCTCTCGGGGAATAAAGATAAAAGGCAAAAAGTGGTGAAGTGGTGGCTCACTGGAGCAGTTAATGATGACGGAGATTAAAAGGAAACTCTTAGATCTGATCTAGAGCTACTTACAATCTACATTGATTATTTTATTGAGGGCAATGTTAAATTCACCCATTCTGATATTGATTTGAAGCTAACCGAGATGTTAAGATGTGAGAAAAATGTAAAGATCTGCAAAGAGTTAAAATTGGTTATCTGGTTGTCCAAGAAAATGCCAAATGAAGGATAATGTGGGTACGTGTGAAATGATGCTGTGGTATGGAGAATGGAACAGTTGAATAATGTTAGAAGATGCTTGGGCAGGCTTTCAGTATCAGCAAAGGGTAACCAGGAAATGAATAAGGGGATAGTTATGCATGAGGAGAAATGATCAAAAAATATTAAACCCAATTGCAAAAGACGACACATGTGGAAAGGAAGAGATTACTGAAAGTAAACTGGGGTCCTATAGATTCTAGTAAGAAGAAAAAGAAACTACAATGAAGATTCAAGAAAGGATAGAGATGTTAAACAAATGCCTACTTTCAGAGAACATAAAAACAAAGGAGGAATTGTGGGGGACCAAGTGTACACGAGAGTGAGGAAGTAGTGTACATTAGTTAAAAAAATACTCGAGCTAAAAGCTGGTAACCGCAGACTTAACGGCCCCTCACTATCGTTTTAAATGAGATTCTGCAGTCAGTGTTGGTAAAGGATTTCATCTTTCTAAACCCTCTTGATTCTAGAGTGGACCTCATGTATCGAAAGATAGGAAGTGTAACCTTGCTAAATAAGATAAAAGAGAGCGATGGAATATAAGTGAAATAAGTTTCACCAAAAGGAAGAAAAATGTCAAAATGTTTTATTAAGGACGTAGTAACAGGCCCGGGAAAGGTCAGGTAAGTCAGTATGGTTTTGTGAAAGGAAAATCGTTCAGGGAAAAATCTAATTGAGATTTTACTGGCTAAAGATTGGAGAGTAATAATAGATAAGTAGGAACTAGTGAATATTGAATATTTGTATTTTTAGAAGGAATCTGATGAGTAATCATACCAGTATGGAAATTGTAGGATTTTATAGAACAGTACAGCACAAGAACAGGCCCTTCAGCCCACAATGTCTGTGCCGAACATGATGCCATGACCATCTCTTGTCTATCTGCACATAATCCATATCCCTCTATTCTCTGCATAACCATGTGCCGATCCAAAAGTTTCTTAAATGTCGTTATTGCATCTGCCTCAACCACCACCCCTGGCAGTGGGGCTCCAGGCAATCCCTTTAAAATTTGCCCCTCTCACCTTAAAGCTATGCCCTCTAGATTTTGATTGCTTCTTTCCTGGGAAAAAGACTCTGTCTACCTTATCTATGTACACCGCTCATCATTTTATACATTTCTATCGGGTCTTGCCGCTACCTCCGGTGTCCAGAGAAACCAATCCAAGTCCGTCCAACCTCACCCGATACCTAATACCCCCGAAACCAGGCGTCATTCTGGTAAATATCCTCTGTATTTCCAAATCCTCCTGCAATGTGGTGATGCAATACTCCAAATGCAGCCTAACCAAAGTCCTATGCTGTATCGTGTCTACCTGACTCTTATACTCAATGCCACAACCTATGAAAGCAAGCATACCATATGCCTTCATTACCACTCTAGTAATAGGAATACTTTATTGTCACATGTGACCAGACAATGAGATTCTTTGCTTGCGTACTCAATGTACACAAATAGCAGCCACCTATGGCGCTGACAGTTACAAAGCACGCCGGCTCCCCCTTTTGTCCCCCCCCCCAACAGTCTCAACGCTGTCGATACCCCACTTCACGCTTCCATGGTGCCAACCCGGGCCCAAGCCACGGGCTCCTTCGGCCGCTTCGCCCGCCGCAGGCTTCAACCCGCGAGGCCCCGACCCAGGCTTCTACGCGGCAATCCGGGAGGCATCTAAACCGCGCCGCCTCGATAAGGGCCTCTGACCGCGTTACCAGTCCTCAGCCACAGCCTCGTCGGGAAGCCTTCTATCTACTAGTGTGGCCACTTTCAGGGAATTATGTACCTGGATGCCAAGATCCCTCTGTACACCAATGCTGTAAAGGGTCATGCCATTATTGTATACTTTTCCTTATATTTGACCTCCCAAATTACAAGACCTCACACTTGCACAGATTAAACTCCATCTGCCATTTATCTACCTGTTTCTGCAGCTGATGTATATCTCACTGGTCCATTCACCCCAGCAATCTTGGTGTTGTCTGCAAACTTTCAAAGATTACATATGGAAGTTGTACACAGGTTAGGTCTTATCTAAAAGAAGATATATTATCTTTAGAAGTGTTGGAAATAGAAGGTTATACTGGATTGAATCCTATGGTGAGAGGGCAATTTGGAAAGAATGAGTCTATATTTTTTTCAGTTTAGAAAAATGAATAATAATCATATTGTAGACACAAAAAGCTGGAGTAACTCAGCGGGACAGGCAGCATCTCTGGAGAGAAGGAATGGGTGACGTTTCGGGTCACGACCCTTTTTGGCTATCTTCGGTTTAAACCAGCATCTGCAGCTCCTTCTTACACAATAATCATATTGAATTATATATTTTTTTTAATCCATTTTGGCAGGGTGGATCATGATACTGACTCCCTTGACTGGAAAGTCCAAGAGTAGGAGTTATGATATCAGATTGAAGGTTTGGTCATATAGATTAGAAGTACATAATAGCAGCAACATTATGCTTGACCATGAAGTGTTTGATGCATGTATTGAAAACTGGGACTAATAGAGTGTGTGATCACATGATGCAGGAATAGGATGGGAATGTGGAGTTGATGAAGAGTCTTTCCCATATTGGAATTGTGGAGTAGGATAAGAGATGAATGGTCTTCTATTATTGGGAACCAAGAGAGCGCTCTTGGCAATATCACATCTTCATACTGAACCGCAATGCTGGCACACATTTCACCTTCCTAGAGACACAAGAAACTGGAGATACTGGAATCTTGAGCAATACACAAAGTACTTTGGAACTCAGCAGGACAGGCAGCATCTGTGGAGATAATGAACAGATTCGGTTTGGGACTCTTCTTCAAAATGATTTAATATTGCCAAGTGTTTACTGTGGAGAGAAAAAACAATTGGCAAGACAGATCTACGGAAATGTTTATGCTTCAATCAAGCTTTCTCCAATCCTTCTTCACCAGCGTTCTCTTTGATCCTCTGCAAAACTGAAAAGGGAAGTGCAGGGCCATGTAAAATCACCCTTGGCACCACTTCAACCATTTATGTTTTAATTAAAACAGTTAATATTTGCAGCCATGGAACTTGAGTTGTATAAATCCTCAATGTAGAAAGGCTTTATACTTTTTTAAGTAAGATCCATTATGTCAGGTATACCTACAATACAGGCTGAAGTAGAAATGTTGCCAGGCTATGATTAACCTTTAAATCAGCAGTTGTCACAATGCCACCCTGCCGTCTGTATTGAATCCCATCATGGCAGAAAGAGAAATAGTGAGATCTTCAAAGACTCAGTTTTAACTGGTCTCCAATTTCTTTCATGTACAGAAATGTTTTGTGCATAACATAAATTACATTTTAAAATGCAATCACTAAATGGGATTGAATCTTTTGTTACCTAAATTAGCTCTGGGCCCTAACATATATGTGTACAGTGATGATAAACAACATGGTTTGAGGCTCTGTACAAAATTCTTCTGTGCATTCGAAGTCTGAATAATTATAACTCTTGTTAATTAAGGTTTTAAGCAGACAATTGAGGCTGGCCTTACCTTTAGAGTCATAGAATGATACAGTGTGGAAACAGGCCCTTCGGCCCAACTCGCCCACACTGACCAACAATGTCCCAGCTACACTAGTCCTACTTGCCTGCGCTTGGCCCATATCCCTCCAAACCTGTCCTATCCATGTACCTGTCTAACTGTTTCTTAAACGATGGGATAGTCCCAGCCTCAACTACCTCCTCTGGCAGCTTGTTCCATACACCCACTACCCTCTGTGTGAAAAAGTGACCCCTCGGATTCCTATTAAATCTTTTCCCCTTCACCTTAAACCTATGTCCTCTGGTCCTCGATTCCCCTACTCTGGGCAAAATACTCTGTGCATCTACCCGATCTATTCTTCTCATGATTTTATACACCTCTATAAGATCTCCCCTCATCCTCCTGCGCTCCATGGAATAGAGACCCAGCCTACTCAACCTCTCCCTATAGCTCACACGCTCTAGTCCTGGCAGCATCCTCGTAAATCTTTTCTGAACCCTTTCAAGCTTGACAATATCTTTCCTATAACACGGTGCCCAGAACTGAACACAATATTCTAAACGAGGTCTCACTAACATCTTATACAACTGCAACATGACCTCCCAACTTATTATACTCAAAAGCCTTGAGTAACCCAGCGGGATAGGCATCTCTGGAGAAAAGGAATAGGTTGCATTTTGGGTTGAGACCCTTCCTCAGTTCATTCCCCTGACTCTCAGTCTGAGGAAGGGTCTTGACCCAAACGTCACCTATTCCTTTTCTCCAGAGATGCTGCCTGTCCTGCTGAGTAACTCCAGAACTTTGTGTCTATCTTCGATTTAAACCAGCACCTGCAGTTCCTCCCTACACTTCCTTTACCTTCATGTTGCTCTGGAGTCTGAGGCATCCATTGACTTAGGGAGCCCACAGTCATATAGCACCAAAACAGGCCCTTTGGCCCAACTGTTCCATGCTGATTTGCAGGTGGATTTTCCTTTAACTGTGTTTCTTAATGTTCATCCCACCTCACTCCCACACAGCTGCTCACCACCTTACCCTAACACAGCTGCTCTTTGCATATCAAGGATCTTCAAACTAACCAGTTTATTTTGATTGTATTATTTTGGAAAAATGATGTTAGCCACGCAAAGGTTGCATTGTCCAACTGCTTGGCTTGAATTTAAAGATTTGCAAATAATATACCAGTCATTTATGAAAATGCACAAATGTAGAAATAATTTCAATTTATTTAACAGCTTTAGGCTACAAAAACAGCTTTAAAAACAATTAATATTATATAGACATCTTGTTAAAGAACTCTCATTATAACACTTTAAGGCTCAATTATTTACTAAAATAGCACACAATTATTTTTCGCTCAATTGAAAAAATAGACCTTTTATAGAAATGTTATATCACAGCTCTATGTTCTGTATATTACATAGGGCATTATATATTCAGCATCCCTTGACCTGAGTTGCAGATATGCACAATAAAACAAGAACATGCTCACATGACAGTGATTTACCGAGTTAACATACACATCAGATTTTCTCTCAGTGCTAGAAATCAGTTTCCAATTCTGATGTAAGATCTGCAGATAAATATTCATCGGATTTTTTTAAAAGAGTATACTTCCAGCATTTTCTGTCCCTATTTCAGATTTCTAGGGACATTTGAATTTAAGAGTGGCATCATCTGAACAGACTAACAGGCAGAGGCTGCCCCCTGGTGGTTCTGTTAACCAAGGATCGTTTTTGAGATTACTGTATAGTGCCAATATATAGTTATCACTATATAACTGCTTTGATTCATTAGTTCTCGGCGCCAATCTGCAGCTCACCTTACAAATGGACAACATCAAAATCCCCTAATTTCAAAATACAATTTGCTCCTTTATTTTCACCATCTTTCTACTAGATAGATAATGGGTTGAGAAAAAAAGTTCAGTTGAATAGTCATTGTTTGACCAAAAACAACCTCATTAATTGCAGTTAAACCTGTGGAAGTAAACAAGTTGAGACCTGTTAAAAATATTCACCAAAAAATATTGATGACCATCTGTTCACTGCTGCTGCCGTAGGTATCTAGTTACTGTAGGTATCTAGCTCCTGTGGGTATCTAGTTACTGTAGGTATCTAGCTGCTGTAGGTATCTAGCTCCTGTAGGTATCTGGTTACTGTAGGTATCTAGCTCCTGTAGGTGTCTAGCGGACGTAGGTATCTAGTTACTGTAGGTATCTAGCTCCTGTAGGTATCTAGTTACTGTAGGTATCTAGCTCCTGTAGGTATCTAGTGGACGTAGGTATCTAGCTCCTGTAGGTATCTAGCTCCTGTAGGTATCTAGTGGACGTAGGTATCTAGCTCCTGTAGGTATCTAGCTCCTGTAGGTGTCTAGTTACTGTAGGTATCTAGCTCCTGTAGATGTCTAGCGGACGTAGGTATCTAGCTGCTGTAGGTATCTAGCTGCTGTAGGTATCTAGCTGCTGTAGCTACTACAGGATGGGTAGCTACAGCACACTGGCCATCGTGTGAAATCATTGTAACTGTGTTTGGGATCGATTGGGTTCATTTGTCAATATCAGATTTGGGGCAATATTTGGGTTTTAAAAGGGAAATCTGAGGAACAAAACATTATAACAGGATAAAGTGCCATAATAACAATAAGCTTTCACTGTTTTATTATCTGATACTGGCTAAGTGAGGAGAGTTGGATCCATGTTTCTATACAATCAATATATTGGCTTTCATTGCAAGAACATTTGCGTTAATTTGAAGCATCTTGCTCTAATTAGCTAGAGTCCGAGTGTGGCTAAACCTTGTGTTTAAGTTTGATGTCCTTACTTAAGGAAGGATAAACCTACCAGATTGATGCCTGGGATAAGCAGACTGAGCCCCACTGCAACTCTGTGCATTTCATTTAGATTACCTCTCACAGTTGCAGTGGGGCAACAGGGTAGATATGTGGCTGGGATGATCGAGAACCAGAGGTCACAGTCTAAAGGGATCGCCATTTGGGTCAGAAATGAGAAGAAATTTCTTCATGCAGAGGTGAGTGAATCTTTGGAATTTGCTACCCAATGGGCTTGATTTGTTTTCTGTAGCTGTAACACCATATTCTGTACGGTTAATTTTCCCTTTTGCACTACCTATTGTACTCATCATGTATGGCATGAGCTGCCTGGGCAACATACAAAATAATGTTTTTCACTGTATTTTGGTACATGTGACACAATAAATCAAATAGCAATTCCAATTGTTAGGTATATTCAGGGCAGAGAGATGACATTATCATCATCAATGACCCACACCAGCCTAGTCATGCTCTCATTTCACTCCTGCCATTGGGTAGAAGGTACAGGAGTCTGAAAACTGTGAGTTCCAGGTTCAGGAACAGCTGCTTCCCAACAATCATCTGGCTATTGAACACTACAAACACCAACTAAACTTAAAACTATGAACTGTCTTGGTTGCACTCGGGACTTCTGGCCTTTGTTTTGTTTTGCACTGATATTGGGGGTTTTTAAGTTATTGAACATTATTTGCCTGTTTATTGAGTTATCTATTAAATACTGTGTTTACAGACCTGTTATGCAGCTGCAAGTAAAAAAATCCATTGTGCTGTTTTGGTACATTTGACAATTAAAAATTCTTGATTCTCTCTCTCTCACTTTAGGTGGGATATGGGCTTTTTTTAGGACAGGCTTTTCCTCATCCTAAAAAATCTTTAAAAGACTTGAAACTGCAGAAATAATTCCAGTTTTGAAATGAAATCCTCTGGTGCGGTTAAAGCTTGGAGTGATTCAGATATTCACTTTAGCTTTTTATTAATCTTTGTTAGAGTTTGTGGACTGATGTCCAGTAACACACCAATAAAAACCTGCTAATTTCTGCCCAAACCTATGTGGCAGTAACTACAGTGCATTTCCTGAGAAATTCTGAAATCGATTTCATTTTGCTAACAGTGAATATTTCATAAAAATTAATGATAGGATTTGGCTCCAGTGCAAAAGCTTACATTCCATCGTGGGAGTGATACACTCATTGTAATCAGATTACCACACATGTGCAAAAGCTGTCCTACTCTCAGTCAGCCTGTCAATGCAAAGTTGATGGAGAAGTTATGATTGGTCTAAAAGTTGGGAACTCACTTTTTTTCTCTCCCATTATGAGTGACCAAATTAATCCCCATTGTTACTTTGAATCACCAACTAAATGCCTTAAAAAAATCTCCACACAGCTTCCTTCTGTGTGTACCTAAAGTGTACGTTAGCTCCAATTGACAGACTAACAAGGCTTGTCAGAGGCTTATTTGGTACATATGGCCTTATCCACTCAGTAGCTACATCATTTAGACGATGATAACCTCTAGTTTCTGCCTTAAATATAAAAGGAAAGAAAGTAAAAATGCAGCATGTACAGGGATTGTTTGGATTTTATGCAGTCGTATAAAACAGATGTTGAATTTGCAGCCCATTTTACATCAACTCCCATAATTATTTCCATGGAAGCTGTTGAGTATAAAATGGGCTGTTGACTGTCTATCATTATAGTGCAAAGTTGAGATATCTCTTCTGACCTGCTTTTGATAAAATGCAAGCATCACAAAGAGTAATTGTAAAATAATGGAGAACTGGACCAAAATCAAAGAAAAAGCACAACCTGCATAAGTAACTTGCTTTGTTATTACATTGTTCCTTTTCCATTCTATTAATGATCTTTTAAACGGGTGGAGGTCTATGAAAAGGAGCCAATTTATGTCAATATTTCAACTGTAGTCCTAAGGTGCTCTGCCTTGCAACATCTGCTTGGCTTTTCATAGCTGTTTATTTTAAATTTAGTTTTTCTTCCTCTTTTTTACTCTTTATGCATTCAAATATTCACTAGAGTGGAGATCGTAGTTGACAACAGTTGCTCTTCATAATGACTAAATCTTTGGAGGTCTGCAAATATGTCAAAATATGGAGGGTTTACCCAAAGCCTGTCTATAGATGGAACTTCCAGCACAGAAACAGGCCATTTGCTTCAACTCGTCTGTGATATTTATGCTCAACAGGAATCGTCTTCCATCTCACTTTGTCTATCACATATATGACCAGAGCAGACGTGGTCTTTCGTCAATTTCTCATCAAAGTTTTCCACAAAAAAGCATACATTTTCCAGCAGGTTTGTAACCAACAATCACCAGCTGAAATCCTTGCTACATTAGTTTTATACTTCCAGTCATTCCATCCAGATCATGATGCACTAGGCAGTGTATCGCTAGACAGTGGTTTCACGCTAAGCCTCTGCTGAATTATGAAGACGTTTCTTTTGAAGTTTTCTACTTAGATTGTGGACGCAGCCAGATCATCACTTAGACCAACCCCCCCTTCCAATGACCATCTACACTTCACGCTGCCTTAGCAAGGCTAAACTCATCATCAAGGACCAATCTCACCTCGGCCACTCACTCTTCTCCTCTCTCCCATCGGGCAAGTGTGAAAACGCACACCTCCAGATTCAGGAACAGTTTCTTCCCAGCTGTTATCAGCAACTGAACCATCCTATCACCAACTAGAGAGCAGACCTGAGCAACCATATACCTCACTGGAGACCCTCGGATTATATTTAATCGGACTTTACCTTGCACTAAATGTTATTCTATTTATCATGTATCTGTACACAATGGATATTGTAATCATGTACAGTCTTTCCGCTGACTGGTTAGCACACAACAAAAGCTTTTCACTGTACCTCGGTACACGTGACAATAATAAACTAACACATAACTGAGCCAGGAGGCTCCAAATGTGGAATGTGCAACATAATAAAATGACCTTTAAAATTCATAAAGAGATTACAAAAATAAAATACCTCCCGCCTCTCCCCCCCACCCCCCCCCCCCCCCCCCCCACCTCCCCATGTTGGTTCCTACCATTTTACCTCATATTTTCTTGACTATTTTCTTCATGTATTTGCTTACCGGAGTCAGATTTCCACAGGTCACTCAATCCTTTTTTAACAATGTATTTTATATACGATTATTTTTATATTAATTTTCTATGCCTGCTCGGAATAATTTTCCTGTAGGTCCTTCGCTCTGATACATTTCTCTTCACCTTGACAACCGGTACCTGTTCTTGGTTGAGAGATGGACTGGAATATGATTTTTTTAAGTTGCATCCTTCTCCTTCCAAGGTGTTAAACAGCTGTGCTTCCAATTTGTCCAGATCATCAGTGCCTTCGTTCAGCTTAATTTTTAAAAGCTTCACATAAGTTTCAATTCGACACTTCTGCAAAAAGTAAATGGATTTGAAAATCATCAAGCGTAGTTTGGTGGAAAGGATCAAAGCACATTGTGCATCACAAGAGTAGCCAAAATACCGTGTACAGTTTCATTTCCACATTGGAGGATGGTTTGATAACGCTGAAGAGGGTGCAGAAAAGATTTGAGGATTCAAAAGCTTCCCGCTATTAGAAACTACCCCTAAAACTGCTCTTCCATTTTTCCCTATCGTATTCTCTCCATTTCTCTAGTCTTTCCTCTTTTCCTGAAGTTAAACACTCTAATATTAATTTCACAATTAATGCAAGTTGCTGTTAATCCTTTGCAGATTAACCAGATGAAGTAATTCTGATGTAAAATCCCCCACCTGTTTTTTACTCTCTCCTGATGCCACATGATCTGCTCAGTATTATCTTTCATTTCATGTTCCACCAATTGCTCGATTTGGCATCTCACAGTCGCCAACTGTTCTCATTCATCTCCCTCTATTTACAGTACTCAGCCCAGATCAGTAATGATGAAACATCTCTCTCTCTCTCACGTTGAGAATTCAATGTTCATACTTTTAGTTTGTAAATGCATCTGCCATTTCTCTGCCCATATTTGTAACTGATCTATATCCTGCTTATTCTTTGACAGCCTTCTTCAGTGTCCACGTCTCCACCAGGTTTTGTGTTGTCTGCAAGCTTACTACCCAACCAATCCGTCATTGTTATGTATCACAAACCCAGCTCATACCCACATTTTAAAACCTTACCTCATATTCAAAATATTCCTGCTTCATTTTGTACTCCTCAAACTCCTTTGCTTTGCTTTTCTTGTCTGGAACGTTCAGCTGATGATCATCAAGATCATCCAAAATTGACTGCAACATGGAGTCATGAGATTCAAGCTGTGCCTCCTGAAACAAAGCATGAAGTTCATTGATGAGACAAGTGGGTGCCTCGGGATACAGGGAGGATGACTAGGGTGGGGGCAGGAGGGGGGAGAGAGGGAATGCAGGGCTTATTTGAAATTAGGGAAATCAATGTTCATACTGCTGGGCTGTAAGTAGCCCAAGCGAAATATGAGATGTTCCTCCAATTTGTGTGTGTCCTGACTGTGGCAGTGGAGAAAGCCCAGGACAGAAAGCTCAGTATGGGAATGTTTGGCAACTGGGAGATTGCTTGGGCCAGGGCGGACTGAGTTGTAAGTGTTCAGCCAATCGATCGCCCAGTCTAAGCTTGGTCTCTCTGAAATAAAGGAGCCCATTCTACGGGCAAGGTAGATGAGGATACTGTCAACTTTCGGAGTGCTTTGTCATCTTTAATTGTATTAGTTTAGTTTATTTTATTGTCACGTGTACCAAAGTACAGTGAAAAGCTTTTTGTTGCATGCTAAGTAGTCAGTGGACTCTACATGACCACAATTGAGCCATCTGCAGGGAATAATGCTTAGTGCAAGATAACATCCAGTAAAGTACGATTAAAGATAGTCCAAGGGTCTTCAATGAGGTAGATAACAGCTCAGGACCACTCTCTAGTTGGTGAGAGGACAGTTCAGTTGCTTGATAACAGCTGGGAAGAAACTGTCCCTGAATCTGGAGGTGTGCGTTTTCATACTTCTGTACCTCTTGCCTGAGGGGAGAGGGGAGAAGAGAGCGTGACCAGGGTGAGACTGGTCCTTGATTATGCTGCTGGCCTTGCCAAGGCAGCTTATTATAAGTAGTAAAACTGATGTTGTAGAGATTTCTGACTTCTGTGTGATCCCAGTATCGGTAATCCTTGTGTTGTGAGCGTTCAGGTAGCGAAAATTCACCCTTACAGAATTCACTAATCCCTACTTAAAATGAGATCTCGAGTAAAACTCAGATTCCTACAGAATTTATTTGATAAAAAGTAAATAAATAAATACCAAATTTATTTTATTCAGCTTGCATTTCTCGATGCACATGCCGAAGACGTGACTTTGCGTTGTGGAAATTCACGATACAAACCATTTTCTATTAACGTAACCCATCCATAATGCGGGGGTCACCTGTAAACGAGCTAACCCGTACAATAGGTTTGCTGAAGATTGCTTCAGCTCCACTCACAAAGCATCAACAAGAATGAAGCAAAATTATGGAAGAAGAATTTTGTAAACTAGTGATCCTAACTCAGCAATGTCAGAAGCTGAAACATTTTTACTACCTGTGTTTGAAGAATAAATATCGGCCAGAATATTGGGGATATCTCCCCAAATATTCTCAAAAGTGCTGTTGGATCTTTTAACATCCTCCTGTCGGATTTTAATGTCTCAGTACCATGATGGTCCCCGATAGTGACACTGGGTGCGTGATCTCCTTCATTTACACAAGCTTATGATTCAGAGTTGAGAGTCTGCCTGGCTCTGGAGCCAGAAACAGGAAGACAACTAAACAAAGAACGGAAGAGGGCGATCTGTAGTGACCAAGAGCAATGCAATGTGTCAAAAGCATACACATAAAAAATAATCTAACCTAAAGGAAGAAATAATTGAGGGTCAAAGATATACCTATTAATAGCAAGCATCTTGTAATGGACGATAAAAAACAGTGGGAACGGTGACATTTTACAGAGAGATATCCTCTAGAAGGGAAAGTTGACATGTTTGTACCCGACCAATGTTACCCAATTGACCAGTTATTACCAGATCTCAGTGGATTTCATAGCTACTACTATTGTTTTGGAAGGAGATATTTTGGTAGAAATAACACAGTCGAACTAAAATATGTTAATGCACACAGGATTGTACCTCTTTCTGTTTAGAGACAGTGGCTGGGTATATTGGTCGACTAAACTTCCTCTTTGAACCAATAGCTGCTGGGAATGGAGGTGAAGAAAACATGGCAGCCACGAGATTGATCCGGGTGATCCATGAGTTCATCTGTTCCGCACTTCTGTTGGAGTTAAAAAGCAGCATTATTGATGTACTTTGAGGAACTGAAGTCTGATTACTTTCAAATTATTTTTGCCTTGCTGATTGGTTGGGGAGCAAGCACTAAGTGAGAGGATCGAACAAAACGAAAACTGGTGCAATTACTTTATTCAGGAAGTCCACAAAGGGGCAGAGATAAGGTAGCAGGACATGTTATTTTTCTCAGTTTAAGGAAGTCTGGATTGGCTGGGTTTGTTTTCCTTGGAGAGGAGAAGACCAATGGGGACTGATGAAGAGGTACAAACATGAGGGGCATAGTGGGGTGGACAGTCGTGAACTTTTTGCCATATGTGGTGCAACGAGAAAGACACAGATTTAAGGTAAAGAGGAGGTCAAATTAAGCCATTTTTTCACCCGGGGGCATAATTCTTGGCACATTTAAAACTGAGATGAAGAGAAAGTTATTATTTCCAGATGAGGTAACTCTCCACCCTAGAGGCCCTTGGAGACCCAGTCGTCGAGCAGATTGAAGGTAGGTTGTTAAATGTTTTGGGCACGGAATCAGAGGATGTGGAGATGAGGAAGGTGAACCTGATGTAGTGGAACAGTCATGCTCTTCCTGAATGACGGAGACTCAAGCATTAGATTTGAAGCTTTTGGCATTGTTACAGAGCTCTAGGGGGCATCTGGTGGATGTGTGAATATGGCAACATAGTGCTTAATATACCAGATTAGCATCCAGAGTTCTAGACGCTGATTTTGAGACATAGAAATATGAATCTCACCGTGTCATAGAACGTAAAACATTCGTCAGCTGGGAAATTTAAATTCAAGCAATTAACTTAGCCAGCAATATAAAAACTAATCCCAATTAAGAACTGTGATTCTGTTTACAGTAGAATATTTTTACTGTCACCAATTTGTCATAAAATCCCATCTTGTTCACAAATGTCTGCAGGGTAGGAATTCTGTTGTCCTTACTTGACTGTGACTCCACATTAACAAATATGCTTGCCCTAAACCACCTTCTTAGTGCAGACTGAAAGAAGGCATTGGGCATTGTTAGTGACATTAACTTCCTGTAAGTGATAAAAATGTTTGTCATGGTACTCTTGTCATGATTCGTGGTTTCTGATAAAAGATCATTGACATGAAAGGGAGTATTTCCAGCATTCCATATTTTTACTTCAGATTTCCAGGCATTTGCAGGCTTAATGGATTACGTTTCTTTTCTTGCTAGCAGTTTTTTTGCATGTGTGAGATTCTAGTATCCAAATGAATAATACATTTAGAGGCACAAGGAACTGCAGATGCTGAAATCGTGAGCAAAACATGGGAGGTACTGGAGGAATCTGCGGGTCAGAATCTGTGATGGGAACAGAGGTGAGGTTTCGAGTTGTCACCCTTCTTCAGTTTTGTTTTTTTGAATACTTACAAAGTTTCATCATATAGCTTCAGAGGGCATCTTCTTATCGAGTCCACACACAAGCTTAGAAGTTGTTCAGCCAGAGCTGAACACACTTCTCTACATCCGCATACTGTGGTGTCTGTCTTATCGCTTCTTGTGCTTCTTGTGCGTGGTGGTGGAAAGATTGGTGGAAACAGGGCCGCGACGTGAACGTTCTTTCCTTGACCCCTCAGAGGGCATAATTCAAACTAAAGACACCACACCTTGAAACAGTGACATTCCCATACTTTAATTTTATGTCATTACTTCAAGTGTTGGCAATTATATTGGGTTTATTTATGGAAAGTTTATAGATTCCAGAAAAAATCATACAACGAAGAACTGACACTGGTGGAAGAAAGATTATCAGTAGTGAAAGCTGGTCGGACAGCTGGTGCTGCAGAATATGGCCAAGAATGTTCAGTGCCCTTTCCCAGTCCAATAGGGCATTCCCTGTACAGGAAGAACAACAAAGGCATTGTGGCAAGGAGCCACTTGATTTTACAATGGGGAAAGCTGCTCTGGACACTGACAAGCACCAACACCTACTTTTACTTTGCTATCTTCATATCAGCAAAAGAATAATGACACGCATTGCTGCTATTCATGTGCTTAATGTGACTCAAGATTAATGATCTGCTTCATCTATTCAGTGTAACTCATAACAGCAACAATCTCTATTTGCTACTTCCTTTCTACAGGGATGAACTAAGCATCTCCAAAACAGACATGTTCAGACTGTAGAATAAAGCAAATGACCCACCAATCTATTGAAGCCATTAACCTCTCCTTGTATTGATATTTAAAAGAAATTTGACAAGCCATGACTAGAAAGCTTCTGAATCACTGTAAATTATATTGTAATTAGAATGACATGAACTAGACAATGGAATGAAGGTTTCTACATTATGACTGTATGGTGAGGCTGCTGCCATGTTTGTCCTCGTGACAGTGTGGGTTCCCCCAGGCTCCAGTTTCCTCTCACACGTGGTAGGTTAATCACCTCTAGTCTTTAAGTGAGTGGTATAATCTGGGAAGAGTTAATGGGAATATGGGGAGAATGGGGAACAGGACAGAATAAACCAGGCAATAGGATTGCTCTGTGAGCCAGCAAAGATGGGAAAACATCAATTACTGAAAACTTAAATTGCTCAACTATTAATCTGCAATTTAATTCACCTTGTACATTTAGTCTTGCTGGGGTTCATCCCCCCTGGTAATTAATAACAAATAAGAGGTCAGCAAGGTGTTCTGTAGGAGGAGCACTGTTGGTACTATTTGTCATTCTAAGTTTTTGTTACAGTAAAGCTTAGATGATACTTACTGAGCCTGGAATAAAAAGATTCGCCAGTCAGCAGTCTGCAGACGGAAAACGTGAGGGCGTTTGTTATATTCAGCAGCTTTGGTTGCCAGTGAGTGGTGAACGCTGATCGCCTCCTCTGACGACTGTTTATCAGGCTTGTATTCATCCTAGGAAGAGTAATGACATATTACATTTCATTGCTTCTTGAATGACTAGCTGGTTATTTTGACTTTAAAGATACAGCCTGGAAACAGGCCCTTCGGCTCTTTGAGTCCACACCCACCAGCGTACACTAGCATTTTCCTACACACTGGAGAAAATTTACAATTTACAGAAGCCAAATAACCAACAAACCTGAAAGTCTTTGGAGTGTGGAAGGAAACTGGAGCACTTGGAGAAAACCCATGCAGTCACAGGGAATACGTAAAACTCTGTACACACAGCACCCGTAGTCAGCATCGACCCCGGTCTCTGACGCTGTAAGGCAGCAACTCTACTGCTGCGCCACCGTGTGGCCCTTTCCCTTTGCCAGATGATGGTACTGGGATAGGGATGAGAGCACCTTGTCAACAGAACAAAGTAGATGCAAATTGTACCTAATGACTCAGAGGCATGTTACCTGAACTTATAGGTGTGAGTTATAGCAAGAGGCTGAATAGGCTGGTATCTTTTTGCCAGCTGGTGCATAAAAGGCTGAGGGATGACCTTGTTGAGGTGTACAAGATCATAATGGGCATGGATCAAGTAAATGCTCAAGGTCCTTTTCCCACTGCAGAGGATTTTAAGCATAGGCTTAAGATGAGAGGGATGAGATTTAAGAGGGACCTCGGGCAACTTTTTCACTCAGTGGGTAGTTCATATCTGGAATGAGCTGCCAGAGAAAGCTATAGAAATGGAAACATTTATGACTTTCAAAATACATTTAGACAGCTATATTGAAAGGAAGGGTTTTGAGAAATCAAACCAAATGTGGGCAAATGGGACTAACCCAGAATGGCAATTCGACTGGCATGGACAAAGTGTGCTGAAGGGCCTGTTTCCATGTTATATAGCTCTATGACTTTAAACCCCTTGGATCAAGTATGGTTGAAAATAACATTATTTAGTCTACCGTTTTTAAATGTTCATTCTCATTTATTATTGATTAGTTTAAGTACACTACAAAATGGTGTTAGTGAGTGTGATGCGTAAGATCTATGTCTGCCGAAACGTCACTGATTCCTTCTCTCCTGAGATGCTGTCTGACCCGCTAAGTTACTCCACCATTTTGTGTCTATCTTTTTTTTATTTTTTTATTTTTTAATTTTATTTATTAGAAGTAAGTACGTTACATTTTGATGGTACCTTTTTACAGGTTCCCAGAATTATTAAAACATTCTATGTACAACTTCCTTTTATTTTTATTTTTTAGAAAGAAATGAGAAAGAAAGAAGTAGTGAAGAGTAAAGAAAAGTCTAGTGAGTGTGAAGTAAAGAAAAGAAATAAGTAAGAAAGTGAAGCAGAAAGGAGATTCTCCCTCGCCACAAGTCGATGCTTTTTTATGTTCTTAATCATTTTTCGCCCAAACCCAGAATTTTTTAATTTTACAATACTATTGCACCACATGAATCCACAAGGTCAATACATAGATACATAGAAAATAGGTGCAGCAGTAGGCCATTCGGCCCTTCGAGCCTGCACCGCCATTCAATATGATCATGGCTGATCATCCAACTCAGTATCCCGTACCTGCCTTCTCTCCATACCCCCTGATCCCTTTAGCCACAAGGGCCACATCTAACTCCCTCTTAAATATAGCCAATGAACTGGCCTCAACTACCCTCTGTGGCCGAGAGTTCCAGAGATTCACCACTCCCTGTGTGAAAACATTTTTTCTCATCTCGGTCTTAAAGGATTTCCCCCTTATCCTTAAGCTGTGACCCCTTGTCCTGGACTTCCCCAACATTGGGAACAATCTTCCTGCATCTAGCCTGTCCAACCCCATAAGAATTTTGTAAGTTTCTATAAGATCCCCTCTCAATCTCCTAAATTCTAGCGAGTATAAGCCGAGTCTATCCAGTCTTTCTTCATATGAAAGTCCTGATATCCTAGGAATCAGTCTTGTGAACCTTCTCTGCACTCCCTCTATGGCTATAATGTCCTTCCTCAGATTTGGAGACCAAAACTGTACGCAATACTCCAGGTGTGGTCTCACCAAGACCCTGTATAACTGCAGTAGAACCTCCCTGCTCCAATACTCAAATCCTTTTGCTATGAAAGCTAACATACCATTCGCTTTCTTCACTGCCTGCTGCACCTGCATGCCTACTTTCGATGACTGGTGTACCATGACACCCATGTCTCGCTGCATCTCCCCTTTTCCTAATCGGCCACCATTTAGATAATAGTCTGCTTTCCTGTTTTTGCCACCAAAGTGGATAACCTCACATTTATCCACATTATACTGCTTCTGCCAAACATTTGCCCACTCACCCAGCCTATCCAAGTCACCTTGCAGTCTCCTAGCATCCTCCTCACAGCTAACACTGCCCCCCAGCTTAGTGTCATCCGCAAACTTGGAGATGTTGCCTTCAATTACCTCATCCAGTTCATTAATATAAATTGTAAATAGCTGGGGTCCCAGCACTGAGCCTTGCGGTACCCCACTAGTCACTGCCTGCCATTGTGAAAAGGACCCGTTTACTCCTACTCTTTGCTTCCTGTTTGCCAGCCAGTTCTCTATCCACATCAATACTGAACCCCCAATACCGTGTGCTTTAAGTTTGTATATTAATCTCTTATGTCGGACCCTGTCGAAAGCCTTCTGAAAGTCCAGATACAACACATCCACTGGTTCTCCCCTATCCACTCTACTAGTTACATCCTCGAAAAATTCTATAAGATTCGTCAGACATGATTTACCTTTCGTAAATCCATGCTGACTTTGTCCAATGATTTCACCACTTTCCAAATGTGCTGCTATCCCATCTTTAATAACTGACTCTAGCAGTTTCCCCACTACCGATGTTAGACTAACTGGTCTGTAATTCCCCGTTTTCTCTCTCCCTCCCTTCTTAAAAAGTGGGGTTACGTTTGCTACCCTCCAATCCTCAGGAACTACTCCAGAATCTAAAGAGTTTTGAAAAATTATCACTAATGCATCCACTATTTCTGGAGCTACTTCCTTAAGTACTCTGGGATGCAGCCTATCTGGCCCTGGTGATTTATCGGCCTTTAATCCATTCAATTTACCTAACACCACTTCCCGACTAACCTGGATTTCACTCAGTTCCTCCATCTCCTTTGACCCGCAGTCCCCTGCTATTTCCGGCAGATTATTTATGTCTTCCTTAGTGAAGACGGAACCAAAGTAGTTATTCAATTGGTCCGCCATATCCTTGTTCCCCATGATCAATTCACCTGTTTCTGACTGCAAGGGACCTACATTTGTTTTAACTAATCTCTTTCTCTTCACATATCTATAAAAACTTTTGCAGTCAGTTTTTATGTTCCCTGCCAGTTTTCTTTCATAATCTATTTTCCCTTTCCTAATTAAACCCTTTGTCCTCCTCTGCTGATCTCTGAATTTCTCCCAGTCCTCTGGTATGCTGCTTTTTCTGGCTAATTTGTACGCATCATCTTTTACTTTGATACTATCCCTGATTTCCCTTGTTATCCACGGATGCACTACCTTCCCTGATTTATTCTTTTGCCAAACTGGGATGAACAATTTTTGTAGTTCATCCATGCAGTCTTTAAATGCCTTCCATTGCATATCCACCGTCAACCCTTTTAGAACTAATTGCCAGTCAATCTTGGCCAATTCACGTCTCATACCCTCAAAGTTACCTTTCTTTAAGTTCAGAACCATTGTTTCTGAATTAACAATGTCACTCTCCATCCTAATGAAGAACTCAACCATATTATGGTCACTCTTGCCCAAGGGGGCACGCAAAACAATACTGCTAACTAACCCTTCCTCATTACTCAATACCCAGTCTAGAATAGCCTGCTCTCTCGTTGGTTCCTCTACATGTTGGTTTAGATAACTATCCCGCATACATTCCAAGAAATCCTCTTCCTCAGCACCCCTGCCAATTTGATTCACCCAATCTCAATGTAGATTGAAGTCACCCATTATAATAAATGGAGACTCGTTAAGAATTGGTCTTGTTTATCTATTAGGAGGAGTCTCATTTCTTCCAAGTGGGCAGTTTCCAACATATTACCAATCCACATTTTGAGCGTTGGTATAGTAGCATTTTTCCAAAATTTAAGTATGAGTTTTTTTGCTGTTATTAAACCATAATTAAAAAATGAAATTTGGGATATTTTTAATTTGTTTCCATCTCCTATTACTCCGAAGATAATCATTTCCATATTAGGTTCCATTTTTATCTTAAATAAACTAGTAAATATATCAAATATATCACACCAAAATCCATGAAGTTTTGTGCAAGAAACGAAAGAATGTGTGATATTGGCATTTTGAGAAAGACATTTATCACAGATGGGAGAAATATTTGAATAAAATTTATTCAACCTAACTTTTAAATAATATAATCTATGTAATATTTTAAATTGAATTAAATTATGTCTAGTCTATCTTTAATTAACCTTGGGTCAAGTCAGAAAATCATACCGGCCCATATTCAATTCTCAAATATTACCTGTACAATAGAACATTTTTTTAAATAACAATAGTGGTGAAGTTTATAGATCTGTGAGCTCCTCCTAATGATCGAACTGTAGGTTGAAAGGATTTGCAGTTATAATATAGTTTTTCTTCACTCTTTATCTGTTGGTACCTAAAAGACACTAGGTGGTGCTCATCGAACGCTACAATTCTGAGAGCTGTCTATTTCACATCAGGCAGCAAAATGTGGACATGTTTAGTTAAGACCACTGGAGACCATACAGATTTTGACCATACAGATTACTCCTCCTTTCTCTTTACATCCCTTCAAGGTTTTAGAGTTACTGTGATGTCATCCATTGACTTTAAATCAGATGCAAACTTTTCTGTCAAGTAGTACTCAGGCCTCAGTTAAAACTGTATCAAAGCCATTATTTGTAGGAGGATCCAAATTAACATAAATCTTCAGGTCTTATTTCAGGCGGTTGCACCAGCTGTCTACAAAAACCCCGAATAACACTTGAAATGGTCACACTCTGAGCTGGCAAGTAGCTGGCTTGCTTTTAATTGCCCACCAGCAGCTTGGCAGCGTTAAAGTTAACATTTATAGACAAGTATTTATTTTCATCTTTGCTGTACATGGTCTTATACACAGTGGGATATCGTTATTAGATCGCTTCATGAGAATTACAGCCACAACAGTTAACAGTTTGGCTTACCTAGTATCAGAGTTTCTGACGCTCCCAAACTAATTTGTTCCTGTTGATTGGGATTTATTTTATTGAATAGATGGAACAAATTACTTTCTTAGATTAAGGTATTTTAGGGGATGATTGATTCTATCCATATAGATTTGTAGAAAGAAAACTAGCAGAGAGCAGCATTATTTGAGCACCATTACTCCATGTTGATATATTTATTTTTCTCTTGCATGAGATTTGTCATCACAACTGGCCAGAGAATGAACACTAAATTTGAATGGCTAGAACCTAGATATGATCAATATGATTTGGATCATTCATATCAAACAATTCAAATATACCAACAACTTGCAATTGAATTTTGTATTTAATCTATGTTTTTGGATTGATTTATAAGAGTCGCTTACTCCTTGCAAAAGATAGACACGACTTCTCTTTTCCTTACTTTAAGTGCAGATTTTAACAATTACGGCAAGAAGGAGCAGGAGAAGATAAAGAGTTTTACGGATGAAACTAAGAAGGAATGTTACGAGCAAATGTGGTGATTTGAACATATTTAAAATACAGAAAAGCGGAGTATTAATGAAATGCAGAAAGGCTGTTTGGGAGATGCTCAAGGCCAGATTTGTGAGTTTACCTTCAGCAGATAGATGATTGTTCCCTTTAACACAGCGTAAAAGGTTTTCCAGCTTCTCTTTCCCCATGGTGCTATGGAACATAGGAAAGCAAGAATTAGAAATAGCTACTGCACTGGAACAAATGTTACTGCACTAGAAATTGCATAGGATCTAAAAAAGGCATGTTAAAATGGTGCTGCTCTCTAGCACACTAGTTTTACAGAGGCCCTGTGGAATACAAGGCAAGGCTCAGCCTTTGGGCACAGAAAGGCATTACTTCAGCTACCCCTGCCATAGTTGCATTAGTGGCAGAATTCAGTTGGGTGTGGGGATGCATGATCAGGTCATTAGTGATGAGACAAAAGACAATAGCTGCTGGAGTAGGCCATTCGGCCCTTCGAGTCAGCACCACCATTCAATGTGATCATGGCTGATCATCCATGAGAATGGGTAAGGAATTCTAAATATGAAAAGTCCTTTTTAACACCACCTTCATATCTCCATCAGAAAACTGTTCCACAACCCCTCTCATACGCTGCTGTGTCACAATTGCCTTTGACTAACTTTGTGCAAGCAATCATTCTCTGACTACAAGCTCCCTGAGATCAAGTTGTCACTGTGCATGCAACCACCCATTAACCCACATCCTTCCTCTATAACTTGTAGACTCTTAATGTTGCCATGGCAAGGTCTTGGAGAACTCAGAGGTAAATTAGTTTGGCCATCTGCAACTATAGTTCCCAAATTGTTATTAAAAGTAACTGTTGATTGCTAATATTTCTGCAGACAGCACAGTGGCAACTAATTATGTAGGTCCTGGGATGTTTAAATTATGATAGTAATTTGATCCAACTCAAGAGGTTGATCAAAATAACCCATAAGTGCTGGAATAACCCAGCGGGTCAGGCAGCATCTCTGGAAAAGATTGACAGATGATGTTTTGAGTAGGTTGATCAGCTAGGTTATTATGCCGAGAAATGGCAAATGGTGTTTAATTGGCATAATTGTGAGTAGTTGTATTTCGGCAAGTCAAAGCTTGGTGCGGGGCTCACAACGAACAGAAGGGCCCTAGAGTATGTTGCAGAGCAGAGAACAAATATATAGCTCCTTGAAAGCTACGTCACAGGTAGACAGGGTGGTGAAGAATGCATTTGGCAGGCTGGCCTTCATCGGTTAGGGCAATGAGCAAAGGAGTTGGGATGTTATGTGGCAGTTGTACAAGATCTTGGTGAGGGAGCATTTGTAGAATTTAGTTTTGGTTACTCTGCTATAGAAAAGATGGCATTAGATTGGAAAGAGTGCAAAGAATATTTACCGGAATGTTGCTAGGATATGAAGGCCTGAGTAAAAGGGAAAGTTTTGGCATGGTAGGACTTCATTCCTTGGACTGTAAGGCGATTGAAAGGTGACTTTATATAGAAGGGTATAAAATCATGTGGGTCATAGATAAGGTGAATCATTTTCTGGAGGGTATATGTGTAAGGTGAGATGGGAACATTTTAAAAGGGACCTGAGTGACAAGTCTTTAACACAGGATATTTGGAATGAGCAGCCAGAAGAAATGTTTGAGCAGGTACAATTACAACATTTAAAAGACTTTTGGGCGGTACATGGATAAGATAGGTCTAAGGGATATGGGCCAAACGCAGGCAAATGGGAATAGCGTAGATGGGGCATCTTGGTGGACGGGTGAATTGGGCTGGTGCCTGTTTCTCTGCTGTAATACTCAATGACTCTAGTACATTACACCTGACCTACACTATAACAACTGTGTTGTACTCTGGTGCCACTTACAGTAGAGCATGCATCATTCTTTCCTCTCTGGCCCTTATCCCATTTTAATCTCTGTGATTTGCTTATCTAAGACCTTGCCCCATCATGCACAACGTTTTGTCTCCTTCATAAACCTTGGGATTTATGTGCTTGCTTTCTCTCCCTCACAGCTATCAGGTACAGCACACAGATTCCAACTTTATGTTGTAGGTTGAGACGTGAGCACAAAGTACGGACTATCACTTCAGTGCAGTACAGACACACATGTTACCATGTTAACTGAAGCACCTTTCTTATTTCTCCCTCTGTTCTTTTTCCCTTTCCTTTTATTTTTTCCTTATTCTCCCTCCACTCTGTTCTCTGAAAGAGAGAATGTGGTAGTGCACAGTCCCAGGATGCCTTCAACTGGAAATGCAGTGGCAGAGATAACTAACTTTTTTTGCCATCAATGTCAGCGTGGAATTTGCGACTAAGAAATCCTTGCTTGTAGGTGGGGGCTTTGTGATCATGCAGGACCTCCAGGAAAGGGCTGCCTTTGTCCGTGGTGCCTGTTATGTTGATGGTATCTTCAGACATCGGCATGATAGATTTCTGCAGCTCTTCATCATCCCTGGAATAATTAATAGCAAAGAGGATGGATATTAATCTAATTTCTGTATGGTTAGATTTTTAATATTAATTAGTGTGGCCTGTTATCATTCAGACCCACCAGGATACTGCCATGAAGATATGATATGCATAATTCCAATGGTGATCGGACTGCGCTATGCCTCCTGTCCCCAACTGAGTTTTGGAAGTTTCTCACTAGATTCTGGATACATTTTTAAACTTTTACTGGATGGATTTTGTATTGACTGGATGTCCCTCACTGCATTCTCTCTAGACTCATGGCTCAATACTGAGTTCTGCATAAATGTGATGTCCAACACCATGTAGACTGAGCTTGATGGAGACGTAACATTCCAATCTAGGCTCGCTATGGCCCTGATGCCCAACATCAGATTCTCTGTGAACCTGATCCCCTCTTGGCCCCAGTATGGATCAATTGCCCCTTTGTTCTGTATTGATCTGTTGTCTTTTACAAGTGGAGTGACTGTCCAGATCTCATGTCCACATGAACTCCACTATCTGATGTTCCCCATTGGCTCCTGTATACAACTCATGTTTCCCAGTATTTTCTGATTGATCTGATGTCCCTCTTTTCACTTTCTCCATGTATCCAGTCAGACAAGGAAGCTTTTATTATGAAATACGTAACACAGTTCCTGGGGTTAAGTGTTAGGTACTTACACGGCCCATTCGAGCTTCTTACTTTTTATTGAATGGTAGAGAGCCTGGAAACCAGAAACAGGGAATGCTTTGAATATTCAATAGAGACAGCCAGTGAGCAGATAGTTTGGAATGAATACACCATTGACTGTCCAGTTTGCATTAAGTTAGCCAGTACATTTATTTGATATTTACTTTGTTTATGGTTTCAATGGAAGATTTACTTCAAGGTCAGGTTAACTTAGATATCAGATATTCAAGATATTATAAATGATTTTTGTTACAGCAGAGTTTTTCTTGGCAAGGATCAAATCAGGCGAGGTTTACCATCACTGTCCCGTTACCTTGGCTGGAAAGAACTTTTATTAGATAAGTACTTGCTACTTAAGTTCATATACGCAAAATATTTGCCAGAAGATGACTGTAATACAAATCTTATCCCAAGAGGGTCAAGATCATCAATTAAAGGGAAGAAAACATTGTTGAAGGGGAAAAGTAATTTAAATTGGTACCTTTAGAAAGTCTTTTGGAAAATCCTTCCCATCATTCATGCCTTCCAAGTTAGTTATGAAATCTTGACTAGACATACTTTTTCCAATGTTCTAAAGTGCCAAAATAAACAACGGTGAAAAAGTACAGTAATAAGGAAATTGGGGTAAGGATGAATTCACATGTTGATTTTTGGATACTAGGTACAATGTGAGCACACATTTCAAATAAAGCCAAGACTAAACATAGCTGAATATATTATGGCTATGCACACACTTCAGTTTTCCAAGTGCTTAGTGGTCTGTGAATGCCAAGCACAGCAAACAGCATCTAATTGAGTTCCTACTATGTCTCAATGCATTGTGGTAGCTAATCCTCACAATAAAACAGCAGAAAGGCTGTAATGATTCCTACTGACCCTGGACTTGCGAGAATCAAATAGAGAAAGCTGCCTGGGTCAGATTACTGTCGGGTGTCTTCTGTTTATGCAAATGTCAGGAAAGATCAGGATTGTTCTCTTAAAAAGTCTGACATTGTCAAAGTAAAAAGCGGAATACTAACAACACGTTGACACGATGACTAGTTAGCTACTTGTATTATTCAAGCTTAAAGGAAGTACACACTGTAGTGTATGAATCATCATCACAGGCATCATTGTGTTGTCTTCCACTTTCTGTATAATTTATCCTACTTTTCAATACCACACCTTCTTCTTCTTCTGTCGTGTGTCTTTTAGACCTGCAGCTCCGTTGAGGCGAGCCAGGCCAACGTGTCATTGTCCAGGTCAATCAGACCTCGTTCACCATTCGGTGGCCGGTGTTTGGGGCAACTGGTGACTATGTGCTCCACTGTCTGTATTGGGTCCCCACACTCGCAGGAGGCACTCGCTGTCCACGAGGCCCCACCTCTTCATCGCTACTCCATAGCGTCCGATGCCTGTCCTCAAGCGGTTGAGGGTTGTCCACTGCTTTCGGGGCAGGTCCTGGCCAGGGACGTCCCTGGGGTCATTGATGTACTGGTGTAGCCTAGATGGTTCCACTGACTTCCACTGGTCTCTTCATCTCGTCTTGACCCAGGCGGCCTCAGAAGCGTCAGCCGGTGTTGTGCAGAGCAGCTCTTGGGCTTGCGTGGCAAAGGGGTGCCGTGACTTGAGGCGCACTCGTCGTGGTGTCTCTGTGACGATCTGATGGAGGAGATGGGATTCACTGGTCTGTGCCTTTCGAGAGAGGGCCAGCGTGGCTGCTTCTCGTCTGATGTTGGCTGGGGAGATGCCAGCGAGGACGGGCAGTTGGTTTACTGGGGTGGCTCGTAGGCATCCGGAGACAGTCCGCGGGGCGCTGTTGAGGGCAGCATCCAGCTTCTTGGCGTGAGGGCTACGGCACCAGACCGGGGCGCAGTACTCGGCGGTTGAGAACACCAGGGCCACTGTGGACATGCGCAGTGTCTTTGTCGTGGCTCCCCATGTGGTGCCGGCTAGGCGGCGTATCAGTGCGGCACGGGCGCTTGTCTTTGCCTTGGCACCTTCCAGGTGTTGTTTGAATGACAACGTTCTGTCGAGTTTCACACCGAGGTACGTGGGGACGGGCTGGGACCGTAACCGGGCGTTATCCACCATGACGTTCATCTCGCGGGTCGCTTCCCTGTTGTTGAGGTGGAACATTGAAGATGTTGTCTTACCCATGCTGAGCTTGAGGCGCCAGTTCCTCAGGTATGAAGACAGGATGTTCATGTCTTCAGAGAGGCCCTCTTCTGCTGCTTCCCTGGATGGCTTACTATGTAGGATGGCCAGGTCATCAGCATAGCCATACTTCTTTGACTGGGTTGCAGGCAGGTCATGGATGTAGATATTGAACAGCATTGGTGCCAACACTGAGCCCTGTGGGACGCCGTTCTTAAGTTTCCTCACCCTGCTGCATTGCCCGTTGTTGGTGTACAGCCTGAAGCTGCGGTTGCTCAGCATCTCGATGATGAAGCTCACCATGTGCTTGTCTGGGATGGTTTCCAGAAGCTTCATGTGTAGTCCACGTCTTTGATTAATGTACACATCAATCTAACTCGTTTTGTAATAAGAGTGAATTCTTAAGTCACCCAATGACCTTTTGGCCATGTCAGAAACCCAGCAAGGGAAAAGTGCTTCTGAAAAGGTTGTGAGTTTGTGTGAGAACAAATGCAACACAGCATGAACAAAATTGATTCTTCATGCAAATGCAAATAGAAAACAGCTTTGCTTGTACATAGGCAGATTGCTCTAACTTCTGTGGCCTGCTGACAAATCTTCTTTCTCAAAAAAACAATGTTCAGTTTAAACATGATTATTCATTTTGTGATATCAAGACTTTTCCAATAGGCCAGAATGGACTTCATTCAGAGGTCTCCGATCTGGGTATTTTGACTATCGATAATATGGTTATGTTTAATTGAATTATTTAGGATTAACTGTTCATGAATTGATTCTCATCAGATTGCTGATTATTCTGTTCGGTCACTAAACAAAATGGCCAGATTACAACTTGCTTCTCAGTAGGTGAGCACCATACTACATTTTTGATAAATTTTGATGACTTTGGTTTCCATTATCCACAGGCAGTTTGCAGAACCAGTGGCAGTGGGAAAGATTAAAAACCATTTCAACACTTCCTGCAGACTTGGAGCATTGGTCGTGTGAGACTCTTTACAGATATCTGTTTGGTTGGAAACGTCAGATTTTTGAACAATATTGTGCACTTTCCGCGAACAGCAGTCTATATTTTAAACTGCCATAGCTATTTTGTACTTATTATCATAAAAGTAGCCAGCCATCATATTTATATATTACACGTTTAATTCACCTTGTTTCAAACTTCAGCCAGGGTCCGAAGAAACTTACCTTGCCATGAAGATCTGAATTTAAAAGCATAATTGCACAGGTGAGGGTGTGGACACCATCTACAGAGAATAAGGAGCAAACGTTATAAGATCAGACAAGCTCTTTTCTTTGTTTTAACTATCATTGTCCTTTTTAATTTCAAGTTAAAATTCGATATAATTGGAAACCGAAACAACAATTAACAACTGATCGATTGTTTATATTGCTGGCATTGCCTTGTCACATCTAGAATATACAGGAATTAAATGGAACTATAATCTCAGACTGCTGAAACTACTTGGATATGGAGATGGTTTTGCATCATAATGCTCAGTAAAACTAGACATGGAAAGCATTGTGTGCACTTTCACCATCAGGCTCAATTAATATTGGGTTTTAGGCTGGGTAATAAACTCGAGGTCTCCAGACTTGTATAGTTGTCCATGGACTGACTGCTTGCTCCAGTGCTGGAGAAGCAGTTGTAAAGGCCCATGGTGTTCCTACTGAAGAAGCAGCTCTATTCCTTCTGACTGCAGATTAAACAATGTTCACTGTTACCTTGTCATTGACACTTTTCAGTGAGTATATAATGACAAAATTAAATTTGCATAGGTCAAATTACAAAAAGGATATTGAAACTGGCAATTGGGCCTTTTTGTCATTTTGACGGATCTTGTTTTACTTTATTGATAAAAACACCTGTACAATGCGAACACATGTTCAATGTTTTCCAAGTGGGGCAGGTCCGAGCCCTAAACTGGGCCACTGGCCCTATTTTCTACCTAGATACCAGTCATAGTTATGTGCTAATTTTACCTTCATGTTTCTTATTGATAGATTAGGTTTAAAAGAATGACTGCTCTTTTTGTCCACAACAAAGTAAAAAAAAAACAAGATACACTTGCCTGCTGTTTTTAAATTAGATGGGAATAAATTACATATAATAGATGATAACCTTCTGGTTAAGTTATTGGAAAGCATATTTATTGGACAGACACGTGATCTCAATCTGGGCCCATATGGATAATATAGTAAAGCTGGTGTGCAGTGAGGCTGCTCCAGATAGTTGCTCGTACCTCGACTGTGAATAATGTCTGGATTACAATGTTGGAAACGATTGGAGAAGCAATGCAACACTCGCTCCCGTTCCTGAGTCTCTCCCGTCAGTGCTAATGCCAACAGGAATTTTCTGTGGACAAAATCAGAAAAGAATCTCACAAAAGATGCACATTAATATTGTCATTAATAGCTTATTAAATATTTGTTTACAAAATAATATTCAACCAATAACAAGTTCAAAAGATATCCAAGACTACCTTAGTGCCTGATCAAGGGTCATCTCTCGGAAGTCAAATAGTTGCAGATATTCCTCAGCTACCATCTGACTGAATTCATTACTAAAGGATAAAAAAGGAGAGAAATCTGAGAAGATTGCTTCTGCTTCTTCCGAGTAGGGTTAGTTTGGCAAATAGTCTTAACAGTTTTGTTAATTTAGCCAAAGAATATTTGTGCAGACCAACATTGTCAATGATGGTAGAGTAGTGAATATATTTCTGCAATTCCATCAGACATATTAATAGAAACATTAGCTGACTTATTTGAAAAATCATCAATTCAATGAAATTCAATGAAACTTGCAGATAAAAAGAGTAAACATGAAAATGTTAAGAATCTGACCCTAAATGTGGCTTTTTATATGTTTCAATAACTTTGAGTTTAAACTGACACTAGGAATGATTTCCTGCAGGTTGTTAGACTCAGTGCGGGACAGAAACGGGCATTTGACCCGCCACGTCCATAGATAGATAGATAGATAGATAGATATACCTTTAATAATCCTTTACAGGAAATTACAGTGCCACGACAGCTTCAAGACAGACATAACACCACACATTTCCTCAAATAGCTTCCATACTTAACAAGTTAAAATACAAGTTAAAATACAAGTTAAAATACAATTAATGAAACAAAAAGTGCAGTTATTTATGCGCATTATATAACCTTATAGCAGCTGGTAAACAGGACTTCCTATGTCTCTCAGTTCCATGCCAACCATTTTGCCCATTTACACCAATCCCATTTGCCAGCATTATGATGGTGTCTTTCTATGACTTGTCTACTTGTGTATCTGTCTAAATAACAATAACCATAACAGCACGGAAACAGGCCATCTCGGCCCTTCAAGTCCGTGCCGAACACTTTATTTTTATTTTTTTTAATTTTTATTTTTTTTATTTGTTTTAATTTATTTTATTTACTTCCCCCTAGTCCCATCTACCTACACTCAGACCATAACCCTCCATTCCTTTCCCGTCCATATACCCATCCAATCTATTTTTAAAGGATAACATCGAACCTGCCTCCACCACTTCCACTGGAAGCTCATTCCACACAGCTACCACTCTCTGAGTAAAGAAGTTCCCCCTAATGTTACCCCTAAACTTCTGTCCCTTAATTCTCAAGTCATGTCCCCTTGTTTGAATCTTCCCTACTCTCAATGGGAAAAGCTTATCCACGTCCACTCTGTCTAACCCGCTCATAATTTTAAAGACCTCTATCAAGTCCCCTCTTAACCTTCTGCGCTCCAAAGAATAAAGACCTAACTTGTTCAACCTTTCTCTGTAACTTAGTTGCTGAAACCCAGGCAACATTCTAGCAAATCTCCTCTGTACTCTCTCTATTTTGTTGACATCCTTCCTATAATTAGGCGACCAAAATTGTACTCCATACTCCAGAATTGGCCTCACCAATGCCTTGTACAATTTTAACATTACATCCCAACTTCTATATTCAATGCTCTGATTTATAAAGGCCAGCACACCAAAAGCTTTCTTTACCACCCTATCTACATGAGATTCCACCTTCAGGGAACTATGCACAGTTATTCCTAGATCCCTCTGTTCAACTGCATTCCTCAATTCGCTACCATTTACCATGTACGTCCTATTTTGATTTGTCCTGCCGAGATGTAGCACCTCACATTTGTCAGCATTAAACTCCATCTGCCATCTTTCAGCCCACTCTTCCAAATGGCCTAAATCTCTCTGTAGACTTTGAAAATCTACTTCATTATCCACAACACCACCTATCTTAGTATCATCTGCATACTTACTAATCCAATTTTCCACACCATCATCCAGATCATTGATGTACATGACAAACAACAGTGGACCCAACACAGACCCCTGAGGCACCCCACTAGTCACCGTAAATAATTACAAGTAGTAGGTGAATCTGATTCCATACATCCTCTGGCAGCATGTTCCAGATATCAGCTACTTTCTGTTAAAAAAATAACTGCCCCTGCACCCCCCCCCTTTAAATCTCCTACTTTCCACCTTAAAACTATGTTCCCTTGTGTTTAAGTACCCCCACTGTGGAATAAAGATTTTGACCATCTATTCTCTTTCTGGCACATATAATCGTATGTACTTCTATCAGGTCACCTCTCAGCTTCCTGCACTCCATGGGAAAACAAACCCAATCATCCCTGTAACTAAAGTCCCACAGTTTAGGCAACACCCTAATAATTCTCTATACTCTGTCCCAGGGCTGTCAGACTATAGTTCGGCAATTAGTTGTGATACGTTGTGATTCACGGGACCTTGCTGTGATAAGGCATGGTCTCTGAATTGCAATATTGTACTTGGGAGCATATCACAAGATGACTACACTAAATCAGTTTATAATTGTTATCAGTGTAATTGCTAACAGTCTGCATGTTATAATTTTATTTAACCTTTAAATTAGCAGATTTGAGAACTAATTCTTTACCAGACTGGCTATAAACCATGTCTTCAGCAGAAGTAATGGCACGTCTTGTAAATCTGAAAAATGTGCAATACGGACGAGGTCAGACACGTGGAGTGAGGAGGCCGCTGCCGAGGGAATGAACAAAGGAGGATCCGGCGTGGGGGGACCAGCATGAGGTAGGGGGAGAACAATGGACAATGGGGACCCGGCGTGGGGGATCGGTGTGGGTGGGTGGGGGAAGGGGAGAACAAAGAGGGACCTGGCGCAGATACTGTGTATAGTTTGTAACTTTGCCAGCACCCTTATATGGCGACTTTTGCATACCGTGCGTATGCAAGGAAAGAATTTCACTGACTTCACTAAAGTATTAATTAATTCATTCAAAACATTATTGTGGAAATTATTGTGTAACGGACGTACTTCTTTTCTATGTAGGGTGCAATATCCGTCTTCTTAAATCCATCCAGATGGTAGAGTTTGTAAGCCAAGTTAATGGCAACTTCTTGGTCTGGTTTATCCCCATTAGCCAGTAGAGCTTCAAATTCCATTGTTTCACTTGTGATGCTTGTTTCTGGCAGAATTTGAGGTTGTTGCTTTATCTGAATGACATCACTGTATCAAGGCAAATAAAATAACAGTCTGTTAAGAATACAAAGCGCTGTAATCACGTGGTATTCTCCTCTTCCACCATCATTTCAGCAGGGGACTGGAATAACCCCACAAATCATTTTAGGAATAGGAAACATCTTTTAGGCCTAACAAACCTATCCTTTTGAAACATCAGCTACATATTCTGTAATTCCTTTCTTCCCACAATAAGATCTCTAAGGTTGCTTTATGCCAGCCCCTTCACTTACCTTCTCATCGGTATCCTTACTTCCAACTTCTTTCAGATTTCTCATCTGCAGATTGGATCTGATGTGAATGGATCACAGCTCGTCATTCTCCCACTCAGTATTCATGCAGAAAATAGACACAAAAAGCTGGAGTAACTCAGCGGACAGGTAGCATCTCTGGAGATAAGGAATGGGTGACATTTCAGGTCGAGACTCTTCTTCAGACTGAGTCTGAAAAAGGGCCTCGACCCACAATGTCATCCATTCCTTCTCTCCAGAGATGCTACCTGTCTCGCTGAGTTACTCCAGCTTTTTGTGTCTAGCATCGGTTTAAACCAGCATCTGCAGTTCCTTCTCACACAGTATTCATGCAGAATAACTAGCAGTAAGTAGCCTTGCATTGGCTCAAATGGGCTAGCATATAAGTAGCTGAGACTATTTGATTATTATTAAGGTTTTGACATGATCCTTACTTTGGTTTCTGACCTCTGACACGAAGGCTGGCCCTGAAGTGAATTTCCCTTTGGCAGCGTGCTAAAAGAACAGCTGACCAGAGCAGAGTGAAGCGACTGCTTTAATTACTATTTTTGTAAGTCGCTGTTGTATTATACTTGTTAAAAGTACCATCTATGACGACTATATTATTGATACAAAATAGCATTGTAATTAGTTCATCAAATATTTTAAGATTAAAACCTGAATCACTACACACTGAGTCACGTATCCTTGCTTGACATCTGCCACCGGGTGCCAAATACTATTAACAGGAATACCACAGCTTTGTTTTAATCTGAGTAGATGTCAGAGTTGTAGAAGCTTGGACTTTTGCAGCTTTGTGGCTGGCAGCCTATTAATTGCACTAGATGCAGTCAAGCAAATGAATAGGAAACCTCACAGTTTGTCTTCAAATGGCCCTCTGGCAGCAAGATCAAGGAGAGCAAGATAAATGGCACAACACCAACATGAGAATAGTGCCCAAAAGCTTCCATATAAAGGTTATGTGGAAGCCGCTGTTATGATCTTAAGATTTCTATGCCCAAGAAACAAGTAATGGCTTCAAAGCTGTTGGGGGGAAAGGTGAAGAGGGGCAGTTAGGCTAGAAATAAACAATTGGACAAGCAGCTGAGCATACAGGTGCCAGCATGGATATAGATAGATAGGACATTGCATACTGTAATTGCTTCAGATTTAGGAAATCCTGGCTGTTATAAATGCAAAGCCAGATAATTCAATATGCAACTTGGAGCATTGCTGAGGAAATTTTGTTCAGTGAAGAATGGGTGGTAGCCAAATGTCCTTATAAATAAAACACAACATCATTTTTCATGAAGCTCAATTAAAGATAAATCATAAAAGTAAATTTTAAGAATAAAACAAAGTAAAATATATCGTTGGTCTATTTGCATCGATAAACAGGAGTACTGAATATTATTTGAGGAAGAGATTTTTTTCTTTCGTTGCACATGTGTGAATTGGACTAATGCCAATGTATATATGCCTATCTCCTATTATCCTTGAGAACATGACGTTGAGCCACTTTCTTCAACACTGCAAACCATGTGATGAAGATATTATAGACAATAGATAGTAGACAATAGGTGCAGGAGTGGGCCATTCGGCCCTTCGAGCCAGCGCCGCCATTCAATGTGATCATGGCTGATCATCCACAATCAGTACCCCGTTCCTGCCTTCTCTCCATATCCCCTGACTCCGCTATCTTTAAGAGCTATTACCACTATGTTGTGAATTCAACAATTTGGTCTAAATGATGGTGAAGGGATGGCATTGTATTCCTGGTCACACTGATATGTGATGTGGGAAGCTGCAATCCTGCAGGTGTTATAATTTGTCTTCTGTGTCATAGAGGTTGGACATTTATTGTGTGGCATCAATCAAGCTTTGGTGAGCTGCTTCAGTTTATTTTGTGGAAATTGCACACTGCAGTCATGGTACAACAGTGATAGATGGATTGATTGTTTGAAATAGTGGATGGGGTGCTAATCAACTGGACTCTTTTTTTCTAGATGTTGCCAGACTTGAGTGCTGCCAATTGGAGAGTATTCCATCACAATGGTTGAAAAACGTTGCCAAGTTAGGAGATGAATCATTCACTGTAGAACACCTGCCCCGACCTGCTCTTATAACCACACAGCATGTGCCTTTTCTGATCAGTGATGCAAGAATGTTAATTGAGGAGATGGTACCTCCTCTTGTCTATATCCCATCAGTTAAGATGATGGAGGAGTTCGAGGCTTTGGCTGATCATTGTGGTTTTGAGCCCATGGCTATGTCAGCAGATTTGTACTTGTCTGAGGAATAACTAGTTCCATTTTTGGACAAGTCCTTATCTAAAAGAACTAGAAACTTGTCAGGAAACTCTTCTGCAGCAAGTGGTTGGTGTTTAGAATCCAATATCAAATAGGTTGATGGACTCGGATTCAGTGAAACCCACAAATTAGATTGATATTTAATGGAGAAAAATAAAGTGCAATTACATGAATCTAACACAAAGAGCTGGGATAGACCCAGTGGGTGAAATTATTTCCTTCTATTATGTGTAGGAAGGAACTGCAGATGCTGGTTTAAACCAAAGGTATGCACAACATTAAGGAGTAACTCAGCGGGACAGGCAGCATCTTTGTGAAAAGGAATGGGTGACATTTCGGGTTGAGTAATTATAAGTTCTAGGAAGAAGAGTCTCGACCCGAAACATCACCCATTCCTTCTCTCCAGAGATGCTGCCTGTCCTGCTGAGTTACTCCAGCATCTTGTATCCTCCTTCTATTATGTACTGTTCTACATTCTCAATTTATGGTTATAATTTATGTTAAATTACACATACCTTCAGACATATATTGTTTGTTACTCAGCTCATTTCACAATGGTAAAAGGTAATTATTTTGTGCTGATCAATAATTATCCAGCATTGCTAAGTGCTACCGTGCTACCAGTGCTTGAGTGAGAATGTACTTACTTTTCAATGATGAGGTCTGTGATTTCTTCATTCTCATCTTTCTCCTGTTGTCGAGGTGAGTCACTCAGTTCCATCCCTTCAATGTTTGGATCAACATTATCATAGATGTTATTAATTGGTCCTTTCTTTCCAGTTATTGTGCATTCTAAATGTTCTTGGTCTATGTGCAACACTGTATGATTGTTCATGGTTTCGCTCCATATCTCCCGATCGGTCATAGGAGTTGTTTGGTTCATTTCCTGGCAATCGCGGAGTGGTGATTTGGTCTGCGTCTGGCTGGCTTTTTCTGTCTCAGTAGAAGCATCTTGTTCTTGGTAGACATCATCTGTGTGATCCATGAAAGTTTCTATCATTGATGTATGCTGATTGTCAGAGAAAAGCACTGCTTCAGAGATCGCTGTGATGCGGCTGGTCTGGGTGGTCTCTTTTATACCTCGAGAGAAAAAGAGAAATAATTAGAGGCTGCTGGGAAGAACAAGGAGTATGAAAACAGTTCAGATGAAAAAATAAGAACCAGCGGGGTAGGATGCAAATACTTACCAGGAAAGAATGCTTCCTTGGCATTGAAATAATTGGGCAAGGATTCGTCATTGCTTGTTATTTTCAGCTCTTTGGAGGGTGATTGATTTCCAAATGAAAAGTAGCTGGAGTCCTACAACAAGAGAAAAGGCCATTAGTTACATGTGACCAAGTTGTATCTGTGACTTAACAAGCTCCAGAATCCTGTGCTGTACATGTTCTCTTTATGGAAAATCGATCAAATTTTGTAAAAGAGTAAGGTGTCAATTGACATAAATATTTAGAGAAGACTCTGATAATTCAGTGAACTGAACCACAAAGACCTGGAATGATGCAGGTGGATTATCTATCTGTGCTGTTGTACAGGGCCAGCTCTGAGCACTCTGGCCACTAAGTGGAGCAGGGATGGGGGGGGGGGGGGAGGGGGACTTTTGATTGTTTTCCTTTATCTCCTGGTGAAACGAGTTTCCACCATGACACTTGCAGATACATTTCACTTAATCGTCTAGTTTTATGATCTATGCTTAGCTAAGACACAAAGTAAGAATTGGTTCTAAGAATGGACAGATTGGGATTATTGACTCAAGGCGAGTTTCTGTTACAGAACGGCACAGATGAGTTGATTTCCTGCCTGAGCAGGTGGAAGGTGGGGGTAATTTTAATCACTGACTGATTCACTTCTTGGAGGGCATGAAGAATCAATAGGATAAATAACAAATTATTTGTGAGGAATTATTTCCAACCATGTTTGAAATGTATCTGTTCTTCCTAGCCGCACAATGAAGAGCTGCAATCTTGCAAGTGAAGGCCTTCTTAAACCCAGAAGCATATTTGCTTCCGACTAGTTCGAGAGCCATCTGGTCTCACCTTAATAGAAATATTTCCTTCATTCTATCCATCTCTCTTCCACCTTTTCAGCTACCTAAAAATAAAGTTTTCTCTCTCCTTAGTTCTGATAAAACTTTAACTGCTTCCCTCTTCACAGATGCTGCCCGACCTGCTGAATGTTTCCAGCATTTTCCTTTTTAAAATAAATGTAATTTGGTACTTTATGCTTTAATTGCTATTTTCTGACGCATATTATCTCTTAAATAGGAAAACAGGTCAGTCTAGGTTTTCATTACATGAAATTTGTGCTCTTAAATTATATTTTGGCAACAAAAGCAGAAATGTTCAGGCATAACCCTACCGCCATGCGGTCGGTCTGCCTGTTCCTGTTTCTTGTTTCTCATTGGCTTTAATTGGTCACGTTCTGTGCAAACAAACACTAACCCATGGTATATTATACCAGCAAGATCTTAATGTAAAATGAACCATGATGATTTGGTGTTTGATCAAATGTTACATTTTGTCACTTCTTTACAAATATAGTTAAAGAACAAAACACTCAACGACTCAATGCTGAGATACTGAGAGGCCAAATATCAACACCCAAGGGTGAAATCTCACTCCAACCTGTTTACCTACAACGTTGTGCAAGACTGCTCTAAACTGTGGTTTATGGTGCTTAGTGGTTTCTGGATCAGTTACACAATTCCTTAAATTCCTTCAAATACATCCTTCACGATGATAACATTCTAAGCCCAGCACATTTATCTGGCACAAATTACACACAACACTGATTTAGACACAAAAAGCTGGAGTAACTCAGTGGGACAGGCAGCATCTCTGGAGAGAAGGAATGGGTGACATTTTGGGTCCAGACCCTTCTTCAGACTGAATCTTTCCCATTCTTTTTTTTTATATAGGACCAACTATAATCATAATACACAAATGAAAAATAGCTGATTCAGTTCCTGAAATGTCTCACTCCAAACTGCTTTTTTTGTAGTTGATCTACCTTGTGAGGATGTGAAATTTGTCTCTGATAGAATGAGTGAGGATTCTCGAGTCTGGAGGAGATGCTGGGGCCACTTCCTACAGAGGCCCCAGTGGATTTCCTGTCCCTCCCTTCCCCTAGTGAACAGGGCCACCACCCTGGTGTTTCTCCCAGCGATCAAACGCTCACCAAAGTTTATATTTCACTAAAGGGGCCAGCAAGAACAAAGTGGGACCCGGCATGAGGGACTGGGGGGTGGGAGGAGGAAGAGTACTTTTTGAATACTTTAGTAACTTAGTAGGCGCTCTTTACGTGACAACTCTTGCATACTTGTTCTGTGTGCAAAGAATCTCACTGTACCAAGTACACATGACAATAAAGTATCAATCAATCAATCAATCAAATCTGGGGGCTCTCTCCATCTCTCCTGGATCCTCATTCTCCTTCACACTGGTGTCAGGTTGCCACATAGAATGTGCTTTAAAACTAACTTATAATAAACTGCATGCAATTGAGTCTATTCCTGTTAACAACGCCACAGGTCCTATTTTTAACAAACACATTGTAAATGTAACCCTCTCGCCACTTTTCAACGTATTTTGGCCAAATAGATTACTTTTCGTGAAGGATCAGATTGAGTGACAATGCTGCAAGCACATGTTCAGGATTAAGTCTGATTTCTAGTCGGTGGTTTATAAACCTCTTGCCTCGTAGACCTCTGCTGTAAATATTCTCATTGACAAACCACAGCATGAAGAACTATTTGTTTTAATCATCTGCTTCCTTCAGAATAATCTCAGAATATTCAACATTTTTGCAACATTAAAAGCTCTTTAGCCAGAAACAGATTGGGAGCAGCTTGATGTTATTTTTGACCACAATGAGCTTTAATCAAACTCTGTGCCTTCACTCAACCACCTGTTTCCATCTCCATAACATTGAGATATCGAGGCTGAATAAATGGGGAAAAATTAATCATATTGGCAAAGGACTGTAGACTGGGGAGGCCCGACAGGAGTGGTACAGGGAGGGGGTACTTGTAAATTAAATTAAGAGGCAAAGATGGTCATGGATTATCACTGGCAGACAAGATTAGGGAAAATACCCAAGCATTTTAAGTACATTAAGAGAAAGAGACTAACCATGAAAAGAGTAAGAGGTACGGCGACAAAGGGACAAACTACGCATGGAGCCAGAGAATGCATGTGAATACTTCACATCTGCTGAGCAGCTTTGCAACATTAAAACCTCTATATAAATGGAAATAGTCATTGTAACTATCAGCCTATTTACAAAGAAGACGAACGTTTTAAAATAACAAAAACAGGTTACCCAGTCCATTAAGTCTTGGATGGTGTTTTTTACAAGTTGGAGATCTAATTCTATCACCCATTCTTCATACCATTTTACTTCATTGCTACCTATGATCTATTCAGTTCATCCTTAGATACTGATATCTCTCCTTCAAACACAAAATATGTATTCAAGACCTCTCACCTTTGTGAAGAGGTTTCTGCAACTCTGATTCATCTATTATTTTTATTCCCGATCCTCCAGCCTCAGCGGTCTATATCTATCAAAATTACTTCAAAATTCTTCTTTCATAATCCTTCACTACTTGAACTCCCCATAATCTGTGTCAGTGATGATCACCCAAGGTTTCAAGGTTTTCTTTACATTAATCTTTCCTCAGTATTATCTCTGTTCTGTGTTCTCGATAACACCTCAACATCCTTCCTATGATGTTGAGACTAAAATGCACTGCCTCTGTGGTTTTACATTGATGTAGATTCACCGTTGCATCTCGATTCTCAATCATTTCCTGCATCTATTTCTCCATTTTGCTTTAGGCTGGCAAATAAGAACTGAAGAAGTAAGGAAGTAAAGAATTGAACATGAGCAATGTGGTTAGAATATTACAAAATGGAAACTATCAAGGGGGTGAAATCGACCAAACCTGCTCGACCAGTCTGTAGGGCTTACCACTACATTTTCCAAGACATAAGGTGATCAGAACACTTCAAATGATTTGTTTAACAAAATGTTCCATTCTGAATTATCAATAAAGAGATAAATAATGAACAATTCACAAACTGGAGTTCGTGCTGAGCAGGTTTGGGGTATTGGTCTGCAAATCTAAAATCTTCCCTCCAAATGGGTGCCAGCTAACTCTGCAGCAGTGTCTAAAGCATAAGCATATTATGATCTTAACAAAGTTGCATAAAATTCAGTAAGTGCAGTTTAAAGTTCTATAAGTGTGTAAGAGTAACGCATAGCCAGTAACAGAAAGCAGTGAAAATACCCACAGGGACTGGGTAGTCTGGGACTTCCCGAATGGTAAGAAACTCACAATTATGGATCTTTGACAGCTTATTCATTACGGATTATCTGCCTGTTTAATTCAGAAGCTGCTGGTGTGAGAATCATGTCCATGTTCACTCTGTGATGCTGCGTTGGATATGCTTCTGACAGACGGTGTCCAGGTTCATGTTGTGGTCTCGGGGCTTTTGCAGTTTATTGGGGAGATTATTCAAGTGGCTGTTGTCAAATGCTAGTCCCACTATCAGGCTACCGCAAAACCGTGCAACACTGGCTGCTGCCTGAACCCAGTACAGACCGCTTTGTGCTGCTACAAATCCACACTAACATCAGCTCGTAGCCCCAAACACACAGTGCTGCCAGAAATTAGCACCATTTTTTGTTTTCTGACAAATACAGCATTGTTCAGATGTCACAGAACCCCAACACTGACAGATGCTCCCGGTACCGACCCCTGGTACCGTTTCTCCCAGCATGCCCGCTGGTACAGTTTCTCCCAGCACCGACTCCTGTTACAGTTTCTCCCGGCATGACCCCTGGTACAGTTTCTCCCGGCACCGACTCCTGTTACAGTTTCTCCCGGCACCGACCCCTGGCGCAGTTGAATTGAATTTAATACTTTATTGTCACATGTGACAAGTCAGTGAAATTGTTTGCTTGCATAACCAAGGTATGCAAATAGCCACCACATAAAGGGCGTTGACAAAATTACAAAGTATCCTGTGCCAGGTCAACCCTTGACCCCCCCTTCACAGCCGTCCCCCCACGCCGGGTCCTCTATTGTTCCCAGCGGCACGTCCACCAACTCCCACGTGGCCCGTCCTCAACCGCCAGTGCCCTCAACAATCGACCTGGACGACCATCTCTCCCCGGCAGAGACCCCTGACACAGTCTCTCCCGACACCAGCCCCTGGTACAGTCTGTCACTAGCACCAACCCTGGCGCCAGCAGAGGATAATTTTCAGTCACCTACTAATACTCAATCCACCAATGATAATTCTAACTTACCAATTCATAAAAACGTAAACTCCAAAGTTTGAGGAGCAGTTGTTCAGGTGGACTGTCGCTCATGCTTATATTTTCTGGCACCTAAAATCTGCAAACTTCAACTATACTTCAATTCCCACTATACTTTGGTCCAATATCACCAGAGATCTAATAGCAAGAAACAACATATGGAACGGAGGGCTCAGTTGAGAAGGGATGATAGGGAACTCAGTGGTCAATGTCCATCTTTATGTCTCCAATTATAAAAAGATTCAATTACCTCAGTCTCCGTTAGTTGGTTATTCCATCCCACAAGCTCCTTGTGCACTGAAGGAATGTATGAGGGTAACGTGGATACAGAATCCTCTGTGCTTATTGCACTGCAACTCTCTGCAATTACTTCCTCGACCATATGGATTTTCAGTTCACTGCTCGATAGCTCACAGTTCATGGGCATTACCACTGGATCAGTGTTACTCCTTTCACCCAACTCCTCCTCAGTCGTGGCAATATCTGTGGTCAAAATTGGAATAAATGCTTGGTTCTGATGCCACACGTCTTGTTGCAAAAAAACAACATCTGATGGATCCATAATAATTTCATCAGGAGTTGTGGCTGCATCAGAAACCTGGGTGATATCTTCAGATTTATCCCTCAGCATTTCTTCATCCATTTCTTCATGGACAGAGGGCGTTAAAGGCTCCGACAGACCAGGACTCTCAATCGTCATCACATCAGAATTATTAAATAGATATTCAGTACTTTCCTCAGCACAGTTTCCTGTTTCATTGGTCCTTTTGGTCAGTAATACAGCTTGCATCCATGGTGTTGATCCATTACTTTCCAATGAACTTGTGCTTTCTGATCGATTAGAAGCCTCTAATTTGTCTTCTACATCCTCAATAAACGCCATATTTGTTAGCTCAGTAGAAAATGATTCAATTTGTCCTGAATCTAAATTCTCATTCGGGGCAAATGTGCTTTTGTTTTCCAAACTAAAATTCAAGAATGAACCTTCGGCAATAACATTATGATTTTTATGTTCTTCATCAACATCCTCCGCATATCTGATGTTACCTGGCTCCATTTCATTACCCAGATTGGCTGAGATCTGAAATAGGTTTCTTGCAAAGACTGTATTGTCATCTTGTGTCCTTGGCTCTGCAAACCTTAATAAGTCAGAGTTATCGCTATGGAGAGGAGCTACATCTTCTGAACTGATTCCATTGTCTTCTTCAATGTTGTCATCGCCTTCTGCAGCGTCTAAACCTTTTGAGCAAGATGTTTGTTCCATGTCAATCAGGAAATCAAAATGATCCATCTTCAAATATTAAAGGGAAGTTACAACAGATCCGTTCTAATTTCAATGGATTCCGCAAAGTTGTAGTCAGCTATTTGCCATGATGATCTGTGAAAAAAATAATTTAAATGATTGCAAAATGACTGGTAAATGTTTCAATTTGTCCTGAATTATGGTTGCATAAATTTTGCCAAAAATTCTCACATTTTAAGATTTTGCACAGGTTCTAGTAATAAGATCTGCATAATAAAGCGTGGTTAAAATGGAAGCTCACAGAGGATTCTGAGGGTGCAGGGTTCTAAAACTTAATTCGGCTCATCGAGTCTACGCCGCCTTTCAACCTTGGTTGATCTATCTTTCCCTCTCAACCCCATTCTCCTGCTTTCTCCCCGTAACCTTTGACCCCTTATTAATCATGATCCAGTCAATCTCTGCTTCAAAGATACCCAAGGACGGCCTCTACAGCCACCTATGGCGTTGAATCCACAGATTCACCACCCTCTGGCCAAAGAACTTCCTCCCATCTTCTTTCTTTACGTCTTTTTATTCTGAGACTGTGCCCGCTGGGCCTAGACCCTCCGACCAGTGGAAACATCCCCACCACATCTACTCTAGTGAGGCCTTTCCTTATTCAGTGGGGTAAGATTTAAGAGGGACATCAGTGGCAACTTTTTCATTGCATATCTGGAATTTAGCTGTTATGACGTTTGAACAAATCTATGGATAAAAAGGGTTTAATGGACTATGAACAAATAGCACAAGCCCAATATGTCAACTTGATTGGCGAGGATAAGGTGGGCTGAAGTACTTTAAAGATCTATCATTCTATGAGAAGAATGATAAAGGACAACTATCATATTGTTGTATAAGTCTTTCGTGAATGAAATTTGATTGTAAATTGTTCTATTTAGTGCAATTCAAGATATAGGCCACATTTTATCCTGACCTTGTGGTTAAACAACTCCCTTCTTAAGGCAATGACTGTTTGTACCTATATATAATCTGATGAAAATAGCCTTGGGAGGACACACAGCTATTTTATTTATTTGCTCAGTATATGGTACATATTAAGTGACTTTCTGTCTAGTGTTAAATAGGTGCACCACAAAGCTTTGTCCTAACTCATCAGCATCTAAACATCTGCTCCTTCAAACACATTTTACAGCAGTTGTTGAATATTTTAATTAAAAAATTAATGTATGACAAGCACAAAATGAGTTCCAGCATTTGACTGCAGGCTGGGTCCAAACTGCACAGAAAGAAGTCACAAATAATGTGGAGATCAATAATGGCAGTAAAATAGTGAGGTAAAAGTAGATGCCTTTCTGCTGACTGGATAGCATCTGACAAAAGCTTTTCACTGTACCTCGGTATACGTTACAATAAACGAAGCTAGTTTAGTTTAGTTAATTTAGAGATACAGCGCGGAAACAGGCCCTTTGGCCCACAGAGTCCGCACCGACCAGCGATCCCCGCACATTAACACTGTCCTACACAAACTAGGGACAATTTACGCATACACCAAGCCAATTAACCTATATACCTGTACGTCTTTGGAGTGTGGGAGGAAACCGAAGATCTCAGAGAAAACTCACGCGGTCACGGGGAGAATGTACAAACTCCGTACAGACAGCACCCGTAGTCGGGATCGAACCTGGGTCTCCGGCGCTGCAAGCGCTGTAAGGCAGCAACTCTACCGCTGCGCCAACGTGCCACCCAAAAATAACTAAAAATATATATTTTTTAACTTTAAATAATAACTTGCATAAATTTACATAATATATTTCACAGCCTTAGGTTGGTCTGATGTCCTGACAATTAAGTATTTTAGAAATGCAATCAAAATTGCAATATAGAAATCTTGTATGCTTTAAAGGAATGATACAATCTTTGTTGATGAATGATTTGTAATAACATTAAATGCTCAGTTAAGAAACACAAGTACAGATGACAGAAAGGCACCATTGGATCTTAGGTATTAAGACCATATCTGACCTGGTTTATCTTGTTGATATTGTATTGAACAGTTTTTATTTTATCAGACAGAGTTAGTGCTAGATAGTGTAAAGTTGTAGTAAATTAAAAATACAACAAGCTACAGAATATTTAATTTAATTGTGGTACGGAATATTCAAATAAAAATATTATATCATCAATTTCCTTCTGGAATTACTTCAAATAATGTCTTGATAAAACTTACAGCACAGAATTCCTTGCATTTTCTTCACCTGGTGAGCTCTGCTCTCATCCTATTTCCCTGCCCTTGCCCCTTACCTTTCGGTATTCTTTCATTTCAAATATTTATCCAGTTTTTGTTCAAATGATGTCAACCTCTGCTGCAATAGCATTTTATTATGAAACATTCTGTTCCTCTAGAGCAAATTCTACTAACTGTTTATTTATTGTTAACTCAGTCTCTGCCTTGTTGTTACTGATTCATCAGTCTGTGGAATTGCCTCAAAAATTATAAAATCCCCTATTAAATAATCCCCAAAGTTTTATTTTAAGAGTTCTGACTTTTATGTTATCTTTATACTTACCACTAATATTTATATTCTCAATATTGTGTTTAGTTGGGGTTGTATTTTAATCTTAGTTAATCTTATTGATCAATAATATAATTGTATGTTAGAGAAAGAATGTTGCTGATACAAGTACGTAAAGTTTATGCTTTATTAAGATTCAATGAATGTAGGGTATTTGGGCCTTTGCTTGTATTATCAGTAGCAATGGGCAGGAAGGTTTAGGGGACTACGTGCCAAACTGAGGCAAATGAAATGAGCTGAATAATAAAACCTGATCAGCATGGATGAATTGGGCCGAAGTGCCTGTTTCCATGCTGAGTGTCTCTGACTTTATGATTCTGGCATTAGAAGTAAAAGTGCTGCTCACTTGATTGATTATGTGGACCTGTTTTAGGAACAGGGGTAATAAAGTTCCCATTGTTGAGGTACCGTGACTTTCTAGCATGTACCTCTAACAAGGTACTAGTAATAACATCACCCCACAATATAAAATAATCTAAAATCACACCCCTTTATAAATGATAGGAGATTGTAAAAAAACGTATTTTCAGTCTACACCACATATATCCTCTTGTTTGGTGTTGACAAGGTGTTATTTCTCTTCCTGTTGAAGGTAGCCTCCATTTCTGTGCATTGCTTCAGCATTGCCATTAATACCAGAACAAGTTAAGATTGCACTTGGATTGCAAATGCAGTAAAGATAAGGTTGGTTATTGGTTACTGTGTTAGTTATATTTTCTCGGTCTGAAGAATGAATGAAATGTTTTTTATACAATGGTCATTTCTAATCATTGTATCAAAATATTAATTAAATGTCTGATTTTAATAACGTCATTTTTAGTTTGATAGCATTGTCTTTATGCTTGAGAATTTTAAGAAACACAGAAAACATTTAACTGAGAATCCCAGACAGAAACTGGACTGTGTAATTAAGACATAATATTTGACCATTATGTGTTTGAGAAGTACTTGAATGGCAAGGACTTGTTTCAGTTCTGACTGTGTTACACGGGGATTTACTGAGCCTGAGCCTGCATACATTCAGCCTCCTGACATGGCACCTGTACATAGGGACCACCTGTCTCAAATGATTAACCCATATGGTTGGTGAAAAGTGGCATGGAGAATGCCTCTCTGTTTGCAATAAGCCAACTTGAACACAAATGAATTCTATTTTTACATCTAGCATCATCTGTGTTCGGTCCACAAGGAATTGGATGAGATATGTTTTATTAGCATTGATACAGACTCCACAAAGAGTATTTAAGCTGAGGCTGCCTAAAATAAGCAAGACAACTAAACCACCTATAGCAAACAGGCCTTGCTTTTGCATGAACTCACTGATTCGATCAGGTTTGAAGTAAAGTTTGTGAACTTACCCGTCAGGCTTCCCATATGTCACTGCCTGTGAATGAAGCCAGTTCCTTGAGAAGTTGGCCAGTGTTGCTATCCACAGGGGGGGCGTGGGTGGGGTGGTGGGGGTGGCCTGAGTTAGGACACGAGAGCTTTTTATTCTGCCATATTTTCCAACAAACTCTATTTTCTTCAAAGTCTCTGCTCAAGTTGACACATGCTCACTTCCTTCCGCAAGTTCAACGTTTGACAGAAAATGAGTGAAGTGGGAGGATCCACAGTAACCAATAAAGATAAAGGAAAGTTTAAATGATTTATTTCTGCTGCTGAACAACTACCAGGAAGGGGAGATTCAAAGGGAAATTTGAACGGGTGAAATGCTTTGTTATGTGTTGTCCTTCAATCTATGATCCAGAGCATGTACATTCTCCTAAACAATTCTGCGGCTCCCCCATTTAAAAATGGTTCGTACCAGCAATGACAATCTAAGAGGCTTCCGTTGTCCTGATATGATCAAATGCCCTTGCATGCAAGACATAGGAGAGTGAATGTAACTCTGACAACCCAACACCTGCTGCCGTGGAACATTACACTACTTCAAACAAAATGTATTTAAATGAATCAGCACCCTCATCATTTGCCTTGAGCTGACATGTCAACTCAGCATTTAACTCTTTCAAACCTAGTGCCAAATATTGTGCGAAATAGTTCATCTTGTTACAGTTTTGCAGATATTTAAATATGTAAGAATCGTAATTTTTGGGTGCAATTCTGAATGGATGATTGTTGCAAATGGTAGGTCCTGTGGTCGTACTTTATTTTAAATTTAGCCAGTAAAAATGTGAAATACAAACTTAGGAATTGCATCAGTACTTGAAAAGAGAAATGAAAATTAATATTTTAGGGTTGGATTCTTTGTTGGAACTTCAGTTTTCACATAATTGAATCGATGACCATGCTATGGAAATTTCCTATTGTAATTTCTAGCTCCTATTAACTCCTTAAAATCTGCCACTTTCACTTAGCATGGACCCAGTCCACATTACTATCATCGGAACCTTGGAACAGCACAGTACAGAAACAGGCCCTTCGGCTGATACTGTCTGTGCCAGACATGATGCCAAGTTAACCTAATCTCCTCTGCCTGCACATGGTTCATATCCCTCATACCCTGCATATCCAAAGCCTCCTAAATGCTACTTTCATTATCAACCTCCTCTGACAGCACATTCCCATGCACCCACCATTCTCTGTGTAAAAAAACAACATCTCCTTTAAATGTCACCTTACAGCTATGCCCCCTATTCTTTGACACTTCCACCATGGGAAGAACGTTCATGCCACTCATCATTTTATAAACTTATATTACGCCTCCTGTCAGCCTCCGATGCTCTAGAAAAAATATTCCAAATTTGTGCACTCTCTTTAGAGTTCACCCTCTCTAATCCAAGAAACATTCTGTAAAGCTCCTCTGCGCCCTCTCCAAAGCCTCCACATCGTTCCTGTAATGGGGAAACCAGAACTACACACAATACTCCATATACAACCTGACCAATGTCCTAGAAAGCTGCAAAATGACTTCCCAACTCAATTCCCTTACCTATGAACATATGACAGAGAAGGAGATAGAGCGTTACGCCAATAGATTTAGTTGAAGAAAGATAGGAATATCTTTGAGGGAAGGAACTGCAGATGCTGGTTTATATTGAAACTAGAAACAAAATGCTGGAGTAACTCAGCGAGACAGGCAGCATCTCTGGAGAGAAGGGATGGGTGAGGCTTGACCTGAAACGTCACCCATTCCTTTTCTCCAGAGATGCTGCCTGTCACGCTGAGTTACTCCAGCATTTTGTGTCTATCTTAGGATCTTTGAGTGGGGAGACTGTTTCTGCCACATATGCTGTGAGTAGTGGGCTGTGCAGTGAGTTGGGCGACTATTGATTAGTTGGGGAATGATGGTGAGTGTTGTCCAGTCCTGGTAACCAATGCCATTTGTGAGGAGTTTTCAGTGGGTATGGCTCCAGTCCAATTTAAAACTTTCCCTTCTCGCCCTAAACCTATGCCCTCTAGTTTTCAGTTCCATACCAGCAGGTTCAAGAGCAGCTACTTTACACAATTATCAGATTCTTGAACCAACCTGCATAAGTGTAATCCTACCTGGACAATGGAATACTATTGACCACAGTTTAAGCTGAGAGAGGAAAGATTTAGTAGGGGCCAGAGGGGTAGAGTGTATATGGAATGATCTGCTAAAGAAGGTAGTTGAGGCAGTTACAATAATAACATTTATAAAACACTTGGACAGGTACATGGGGAGGGAAGGTTTAGAGGGATATGGGTACAGGATAACTAGCTTAGATGGGGCATTTTGGTCAGCATGGACGAGTTGGGCTGAAGGGCCTGTTTCTGTGCTGTATGACACTATGTACTACCATGGACATGTATGCTGTTGCACTACTAACATGATATTTTTTGTGGTAGTCCTTATTTTTTTTTACTGTCATGCAGAATTTGAACGTGTGCTTTATACATAATTTATGTTCTCGTATGTTTGCCTGAATCTATGTTGCTGTGATGCTGCTGCAAGCAAGATTTTCATTGTACCTGTATCTCAGTGTACGTGCATGTGGCTAGGGATCTGACTCTTTATTCTGGGCCCTGGCTAATGAAAGCAAGTATCCAATATGCTTTCTTTACCGTCTTATTTAGATCTGCTGCCACCTTCAGGAATTCTCTGATTTGTACATCATTGTCCACAATTATACAAATGACAAATATAGACACAAGAGTGCTGGAGCATCTCAGCGGATCAGACAGCATCTCTGGAGAACAAGGATAGGTGACATTTCACAGAGTGCTGGAGCATCTCAGCGGATCAGGCAGCATCTCTGGAGAACAAGGATAGGTGACGTTTCACAGAGTGCTGGAGTAACTCAGCGGGTCAGGCAACATCTCTGGAGAAAAAGGATGAGTGATGTTTCGAGTCGGGACCCTTCGTCAGCCGTGTCTGACCCAAAACATCACCCATCCATTTTCTCCAGAGTTGCTGCCGCAACTCCGCTGAGTTACTCCAGCACTTTGTGTCTATCTTTGGTATAAACCAGCATCTGCAGTTCCTTGTTTCTATAAAAAAGACAATCCCCACTGACAGTCATATAAACTCCAGCCCCCACCCTAATTATTAAAACTTCAATTTTTTATGCACCACTCACCCCCAACTAACTGATCGCAATAACGTTCTTATGTCAAATGACTCAAACCCAGTGGCCCCTGGCGCCATCCACAGCAAATCACATTGGCAAGCCTTCACTGCCAACGGCTCAGCCTCCGGCCCCCACCAGCAATGACACAAATCAACCCTCCCTCACGATTCAGAAACCACAACCGCACGCACAACTATCCAACCCACACCCCACAGTACAAAGGACACCTCAATAATCCAAATGTTATTAGGGGATACAAAATTAAGATTGGGGTAGATAAGGGAAAAAGTAGGAATATAGAGTGAGAACCCCTTTTTTGGTCTGTCTAAAACAAGGCTTAGGTATAACATGAGAGGCAGGAGGTTTAGAGAGGACCTGAGAGGGATTTATGTTCACCCATATAGTGGTTGGAGTCTTGAATACATTGCCCAGTGCGGTGATGGAGATAGTCTCATAACATGTAAGAAGCATCTGGAAAATCAAGAACTGGAGTCGGTGAGAGGGAAAGATTTAGTAGGAACCTGAAGTGCAATTTTTCCACACAGTGGGTGGTGTTTATGTGCAACAAGCTGCCAGATGGAGGATTTGAGACAGGTATAAGAACAACATTTGAAAGACACTTGAACAGGTTATGGATTGGAATGATTTAGAGATAAGGGTGAAACATGGGCAAATGAGACCAGCTTAGATGGTGCATCTTGGTCAGCATGGACAAGGGCTGAAAGGCCTGTTTCTATGTAGTATGGCTCTATGACACTAAGGTATAGAAAGCTATGGAGCAAATGCAGGTAAATGGGAGTTGTATAGATAAGTATAATGATGGGTGGAAGAGCTGTTTCTGTGACTGCCTCTTGCCCCCCAGTGACCACAGTTCAGGAACCACCTCACAACGTTACAAACTTGAGGCATCCACCAAACCTGAGCCTCTCACTCAACGATTGAAACTTAAGACCTCACCCCCAATAAACAACTTTAACCCACCTACCCCAACTAAACAAAAGTTAATCTCCACTAACAGTCTCAAAATGTAAACCCCACCATCATGATTTACACTTCAACCGAGAGAGGAGAACTTCTTCATAAGAGAAATGAGAGATCGTCCTCTCTCCGACAAGAGTCTGAGAGTGAGATTCCCCTCTTATCCTTCAGCAAGTACAGACCCAGAGCCATCAAACATTCCTCATACGTTAAACCAATCATCCCCAGGACCATTGTCGTAAACTTCCTCTGGTCCCTCTCCAACGGCAGCACGTCCTTCCTCAGATATTAGACCCAAAACTGCTCACAATTATCCAAATGTGGCCTGACCAATTCCCTATAAAGCCTCAGCATTACATCCTTGCTTTTATATTACTTTTATATAACAGCAGGGGTCAAGGAAAGAGTGTTCACGTTGCAGCCGTTTCCACCAATCTTTCCATCACTACGCACAAGTACAAGAAGCTCAAGACGCCATTGTCTGCAGATGCCGAGAAGTGTGTTCAGCTCTGGCTGAACAATTTCAAATCTTATGATGTGGACTCGATACGAAGAAGATATAGCAGCATTTCATATTTCACTTGGGCAGCTTACAGCCCAGTGGTATGAATATTGAAGGTACACACAAGATGCTAGAGTAACTCAGTGGATGAGGCAGCATCTCTGGAGAGAAGGAATGGGCAATGTTTTGAGTCGAGACCCTTCTTCAGACTGAATATTGATATGAATATTGATTTCTCTCATTTCAGGTAGCCCCGGCATTCCTTCTCTCTCTATGCCTCCCCCACCCAAGTCACACTAGCGTCTCATTTTTACCCAACAAACAGCTAACAATGGCCTGTTTCCTTTATCATTGTTACTTTTTTGCATATCTTTCATTCATTGTTCTTTATATCTCCACATCACCATCTATATCTCTCGTTTCCCTTATCTCTAACCAGTTTGAAGAAGGGTCTCGACCCGACCCGCATTTCTACACATGTAGATATGAGTTCTTATTTCTGCACACCAGTAGACTGGCCACCTATTCAGTGATAAATGTAATATTTCTGCTGTGGAGCGGACAAAATGTGTAGGAAAGAACTGCAGATGCTGATTAATACTGAAGATATACACAAAATGCTGGAGTAACTCAGCAGGTCAGCCAGTATCTCTGGAGAAAAGGAATAGATGACTTTTCGGTTTGAAATCCTTTTTCTTTCTGCTGTTGTGTTACACATTTGTACACTTCTTAAATAACAGAGCAAATGTGAGTTTGCTTTGTTGGAATTAATTAAAGTTTCCCAAGCATCAGAGAAGGCAATAATTGAAAGTAATGTTGAGGTAGGTATAAGCCACAGATGATAAATCCAGACATAACTTCATTTGCGTAGAAATTGCTTCACGGTATTTTTCCCTCTGTTTTACGTGATTGAAAATCGATATACTTCTAACTAACTATTCTATGTGCCCTAGTTATCACCCTACCAAGGAAAACATGTCCTTCCTTTCCACCCTCTCATAATTACTGTAACGTCAGACAAGGCAGTCTCTCATCATAACTGTAACATACATTGTATTTGCATTCATTCCAGTGTCAAATCATGTCAGTTGAGAAACTCCAGCAGGCACGTCCTGCCATGAGTCACCCATGCGATTCCAACGTGGCTCCTTGTGGAGGCTGCAGCTGATGATGACACTTCCTGGGCAAGACTCACTTGGAACATTTCAGCAGAGTTGAGACCATGTTATCATGGGATGCCTGGTGTGGGCACAACCAGGACAAAATGTAGTGCTGGAAGAACTCAGCAGTTCAGGTGATGAGAAAGTGGGTTGCAGCAAATATAAGCAAGGAGAATACAACGATCTGCCCCAAACTACTCTCCAGCAGAGTGCAGCAGTGAAATCATTGAGTAATAAATAAATAACGTGAGATAAATACAAAGAATTTATTAATGAACAAATCAGTATTCATCACAGAAATGTCCCCCTCCTACCCCCACCATCCATCAGGCATTGTTATACTTTAATCCCATTTCCTTTTGGTGTTATATTCTCTGCCACGGCTAATGAAGGCAAATATCCCACACATGTTCTTTACCATCTTAACAACCTCTGCTGCCACCTTCAGGAATCCTTAAATCAGTGTCCTTTTGTTTCACCATGTTCCCAAGACCCTAACATTCACCCTTATTAGTCCTCCGAAATGCATCACCTTACACTTACCAGGATTAAATTCCACTTGCCATTGCACTGCTCATTTTATCAATCAATCATTCTTTAACCTAGCTGAAGAAGGGTCTCGACCCGAAACGTCACCTATTCCTTCTACGGAGTTACTCCAGCAATTTGTGTCTACCATTCTTTAACCCACGACTACCCTCCTCATTGTCAGCAGCATCAACAATCTTCATGCCATTTACAAAGTTATTAATTATAACTCCTACATTTACATCCAAGATTAATGTACATAACAAACTATTAAGGTCCAAACACCACTCCCTGTGGTGATCCAAAATTCACAAAAATAATCCTACACCATCACTCTCTGCCTCCTTTTCTCAAAACTACAGTATTCTCTACCTTACCTCCCATAACAGCCTGTAATATATCTCATTAAATGCTGGGATTTATTCACATTTAAACTTGCTAAAACATCAATTGTAAACCTCCTCCTTTTTGATGGGAATTGATTGTAACATTTCACTAACTCTAAATCCTCCAGCCACAATGACCTTCTCCTTAGTGAATAAAAACCAGCAAGTATTTAATTAAGCCTGTGTTCTCTGGCTTCTTTGTGAGTCTCTAATGGCTCTGTACTTTTCCTGGTTACTCTCTTGCCCTTAATATACATAAAATGTTTTGGAATTTTCCTTATCATAACCACCAATACTCTTTTGTGCAGCCCTCGTTGTCCTTATTTGTACTATTTTTCTGTTATACACCTGCACATTCTACATTGCTGGAAGGCACCTCCAGTTATAAACTTTCTAAACATGACATAAGCCACCATTTATTAAAATCCAATCCTCGATATCTCTTGATATCCTGGGTTCTGACCCCTCACTATTTCATTTTTGATTGAATATGAGAGGATGCGGAATTGGACTCTGCTCAAACCTTCTCACTTCTCAGCACATTGTCCTCCCCCATCCCTCCCCTAAAACCTAATCACTATTCCACATAATATCAATCCCGTTCATTATTTTTACATATACAGCAATTGTAGGAAGAATTGACATTGCAATTGAAACCCTTTTATGAAAGAGTATCGGCGTGACACATGAGCAGTTTCCATCTTCATGCAAATTCCATTGGCACGACCATTAACCAATTCCATTTCAGCAGTTACATCAGGGTTTTTTGTTGGGCTAGACATTGGAAATAAGATCAAGGTCACGTTGAAACTGTATTAATTGTTCATTGGGCCACAATTAGTTTCTGTCGTCCTACTCACAACACTACAGGAAGGGTGTGATAGTTCCAGAGAGAAAGCAGAGATTTATGAGGAGGATAATGAAGGATGCGAGACTTACAGTTATGATGAGAGACTGTCTTCTCTGACGTTACTGTAATTATGAGGGTGGACAGGAAGGACATGTTTTCCTTCGTAGGGTGATAACTAGGGCACATAGAATTATTAGTTAGAAGGAAGAAATAGTTTTTACTGAACAAATCAGGGCGGGGTTGAAAACTGACTGCTTGAAAGAGTTGTGGAGGCAGAAACTAATAAATGTACAGTGCCCTCCATAATGTTTGGGACAAATACCCATCATTTATTTATTTGTCTCTGTACTCCACAATTTGAGATTTGTAATTTAAAAAATGACATGTGGTTAAAGTGCACATTGTCAGATTTTATTAAAGGGTATTTTTATACATTTTGGTTTCACCATTACATTTACCGACATTTACTACAATGCTACTGACTCCCGTAGCTATCTTGACTACACTTCTTCCCACCCTGCTTCATGTAAAGACACTATCCCCTGCTCCCAATTTCTCCGTCTATGCCGCATCTGCACCCAGGATGAGGTGTTCCAAACCAGGGCATCGGCGATGTCCTCATTCTTTAGGAAACGGCGGTTCCCCTCTTCCATTATAGATGAGGCTCTCACCATGGTCTCCTCAATATCCCACAGCTTCGCTCCTACTCCCCCTCTCCCCATTCGCAACAAGGACAGTCCCCCTTGTCCTCACCTTCCACCCCATCAGCCGTCGCATACAACATATAATCCTCCAACATTTTCACCACCTCCAACAGGATCCCACTACTGGCCACATCTTCCCATCTCCACCCCTTTCTGCTTTCCAGAGACCGTTCCCTCCAAAACTCCCTGGTCAACTCATCCCTTCCGACTCAAACCACCCCCTCCACAGGTACTTTCCACTGCAACCGCAGGAGATGCAACACCTGTCCCTTTAAAACCCCCCTCAACTCCATCCAAGGACCCAGTCTTTCCAGGTGAGGCAGTGGTTCACTTGCACCTCCTCCAACCTCATCTACTGTATCCGCTGTTCCAGGTGTCAACTTCTATACTTCGTCGAGACCAAGCGCAGGCTCGGCGATCGTTTCACTGAACACCTCCGCTCAGTCCGTCATAACCTACCTGATCTCCCGGTGGCTGAGCACTTCAACTCCCACTCCCATTCTCAATCTGACCTTTCTGTCCTGGGCCTCCTCCATTTTCAGAATGAGGCCCAGCGCAAATTGGAGGAACAGCACCTCGTATTTCGCTTGGGTAGTTTACACCCCGGCGGTATGAACATTGACTTCTCTAACTTCAGATAGCCCTTGCTTTCTCTCTCCATCCCCTTCCCCTTCCCAGTTCTCCCACTAGTCTTAAGGGCCTGTCCCACTTTCCCGAGTTATTCACAAATTCTCCCTAGTTTTCCCCTTGATTCAAACTCGCAGAATGTTCGTAACGGGTCTTTAGGAGTCCGTAGATATGTCGTAGCGGCTCGTTATGCCAGCCGTAGGCACTCGGGGCATCAGGTAAGTCGGGACGTTTTTTCCAGCTTGATAAAAAATGTCCACGAGTAAACAAATAGTCGGGAGGATGCCCCGAGTACCTACGGCTGGCATAACGAGCCACTACGATATATCTACGGACTCCTACGGACTCGCTACGAACATTCTGCGAGTATGAATCAAGGGGAAAACTCAGGAGAATTTGTGAAAGTGGGATAGGCCCTTTACTGTCTCCGACTACATTCTATCCTTGTCCCGCCCCCTCCCCTGACATCAGTCTGAAGAATGGTCTCGACCCGAAACATCGCCCATTGCTTCTCTCCAGAGATGCTGCCTGTCCCGCTGAGTTACTCCAGCATTTTGTATCTACCTTTGACTTAAACCAGCACCTGCAGTTCTTTCTTACACACTAGCCATTTCTACTATAAGTGATGCAGTGATCTGTTTGTCATTCTGGCTCAGTCTTTCTCGCTCCACTAGTACAGGCCGATTTGTTGGGCATGTCCTACATTTCACATCTTTTATGATTGCCCTAATTTCTTTACTTTAGTTCACTTTCTCTATCTAACTGCCTCCACTAACCCAGTCATTGAATGACTTCTACAATGTATCCTCATGGCAATCCCGGCCTCTTTCGTAGATTTTTCTCATCATTCTCTCCATCCTTTCTTTATCTGCACCTTATTCCCTATCTTTCCCAGTTTGAGCCAAGAATCTTTGACCCGAAATATTGACTCTGTTTCTCTTCCCACAGATGATGCCTGATCTGCTGCTGAATGTTTCTAGAACGTTCTGGTGGTGTCACTCATGTCTCCATTTTTCCTCCTCTTGCCCACAGGTGGCTCCAATCCCACATTGTGCAATCCCCTGCCAGTCGCAGAAACCCAGATTGTCAAAGAAAAAGCAGGCATGCATTTTTGCAATAATCTTGCATAACTACAGAATCTCTGCAAATACTTTATAATAAAGTAAGTAGTTCCTGAATGTATGCCCATAATTTACTGTTGAAATGTAGCAATCAATTTGTGCACATGAAGCTTTTCACAAACAGCAGTTAATCAAGTGTTCTACCAATCGTTTTATGATGCTGATTGAAGGACATACTTTAGGTATGTTACAAAACTTACCTTCAGCGGCGCTGCAGTTCTGTCACTGCCCGTGTGCGTGACTTTGGCGCCTTTGAGAGGGGGGAGGGTTTAAAATGCCTTGTTTCTCCAGCCTATTCAAATCGATGTCTGTCAGGCTGTGTAGCTGCTAAAGAATAATCGCTTCGACTGCCGTTTTATTAAGTTTCTTTTAAACCAAAGATACTGGAGGAGCTCCTCTAGTATCTTTGTTTTAAACTGCACTGGATATTTTACGAACAGGAGTAAATTAAAAATAATCTTCTAAAGCCGTCAACGCCGACAAAGGGGACGGATTTCATGTACGGGACAGGTAAAGGAAAGCCGTTTATTTTATATATAAACTTGTTTCTAAGGATGCCTTTAATCAAAATTTCACGTTGCGAAAATGTCATTATGTAAATATACGAACCGGCAGTATTTTTCCTGCCGATATGAAGTTTAAATTCACCGCAAATGCAATGTTCCAAACCAGCGCGTTCCACAAAAACCCACTCGCAAGATGATTAAAATGGCCATTAATTTACGGGAATTAAACACTAAATTCCTTCCTTTTTTTTTTTGTTTTTTTTTTTGTTCTTATTTATTGAACATGTTAAAAAAATAAAAATACAAATAAACTTATAAGCAATAAAAAAGAAAATAAAACACAAAGGAAAACAAACAAATAAGTAACTCAAATAATACAAATAATATTAGGTATGTTACAAAACTTACCTTCAGTCGCGCTGTAATTCTGCCACTGGCCGTGTGCGCGATTTTGGCGCCTTTAAGGGGGGGCGGGGTTAAAACGCGGGTTTCTCCTCCCTTGTCCTGGTTAATATTTTGTTGGAGTACAAGCCTTGGCTGACAAATCGTTCCTAGTGGCGATTTGTGTATTTTTTATTTTTATTAAATCGTCAATGTCAGCGCAAGAGTAATTTTAAAATCAGCTCCTGAAGCGTCAACGCCGATAACGGGGACGGATTTCACACACGGAACAGGTAAACGAAAGTGGTTTCTTTAAATGTATAAAAGTGCTTCTTAAGAAGCCTTTAATTCACATTTTTTCATGCGACTCGGTGATTTTATTCCCCGAATTAACGGCAGTATTTTTCATGCCGATACGGGGTTAAATTCACCGCAAATGAACGTTCCAAAAGATCGCGTTCCAGAAATCCTCACTCACAAGATGAATTAAATGCCCATTAATTTACAGGTATTAAACATTCAATTCCTTCCATTTGGCCTGTAAATTCATGAAAATTAGATTTAAAAATTATGTTATATTGTGAATTATTGTGTGAATGTTATTTGGACACTTAGGCTATTTAAAAATGTTAATCTATTCTTAAGAAATTGATAGATGTTTAGATCTAGTAATTGAATTTTGCAATTAGCTACAATTAGGTAACTAACTAATTATATGTGTTAAAGAAGGAACTGTAGATGCTGGAAAATCGAAGGTACACAAAAATGCTGGAGAAACTCAGCGGGTGCAGCAGCATCGATGGAGCGAAGGAAATAGGTAACGTTTCGGGCCGAAACCCTTCTTCAGTACCTAACTAATTATATGCTTTACTTTCATGTCTTCGAAGTAAGATTGTTTTATATTTGTTTCAGAATGCTTCAATCTATAATAACTGAAAATTTATTTCAGTTATCATAATTTTTAAGAAAGTTATGGGCTTTTAACTGTCCTCGATCACAGCTTTTGTGTTAAGTCAATGGAAAAGCAATAGGGAACTAGATGCTAATTTCTGAGTATGATAATGGCCATAACTTTTTTAATACTGAAGATATGAAAGTGAATTAAGGTTCAAATTAAACTTCTTTTTATGCTTTATCTGATGGGATAAATTGCAGACTTTATTTTTAAAATCTCAAAATTTTGTAACATTGCTAATAATATCGTTCATGTTCAAAAGGGGTAAGAAGAAGTTCGAAAACTTTTCTGGTCCTACCCCCTCTTATTTTCTATACATTTTCATGGAAAAACAAAATAATGGGAACAAATGGACCCAAAATCTGTTGAACAGTCCACAAACAAGAAATAACCAAACAGAAAAGAAAATCACTGGTCCAGCTCATAACCATTCAATCTTTTATTTCTGAAGAGTGTTTTTAGTTTGAATAGAGTCTTACATTTTTTCAGCTCATCATGGCTGTTATTCCAGAGACTAACACCCTTTGCTGTAACACAATGGAGTTTGGCCTATAAATTAATGACAATGAGATTTTAAAATCATGTTATATTGTGAATTATTGTGTGAATGTTATTTGAACACTTAGGCTATTTAAAAATGTTAACTTTTTCTTAAGAAATGGATAGATATTTAGATCTAGTAATTGAATTGTGTAATTAGCTACATTTGGGTAACTAACTAATTATATGCTTTAATTTCAGGTCATACAAATAAGATTGTTTCATATTTGTTTCAGAATGCTTCAATCTATAATAACTGAAAATGTCATTCAGTTCTCTTAATTTTTAAGAAAGTTATGGGCTTTTGACTGTCCTTGATCACAGCTTTTGAGTTAAGACAATGGAAAAGCAATAGGTAACAAGATGCTAATTTCAGAGTATGAAAATGGCCATAACCTTTTTAATACTGAAGATATGAAAGTGAATTAGGTGTCAAATTAAACTTATTTTTATGCTGTATCTGATGGGATAAATTGCAGGCTTGATTTTTTAAATCTCAAAATTTTGTAACATTGCTACATACTTAGGCCAGAATACTGAGAATTCCTCTGCTCTTTTTGCCAAGTTATCATTTATACCAATTGTCAGAACAAAAATAAATCCTTTGTAGAATTTTTCATTTGGGGGAAATATGGTATTACATTTGGGTAGAAAAAATAAGTGGCAATGTAAACTAGAGGAAATATTCTAAAAGGGGTGCAAGAACAGAGAGACATGTGCACAGTTTCCCATGAGGAACAGAGCAGGCTGTGATAGTGGTTTCAAAATAAAAGCATGTTGGATCATAAGCAGTCAGTGACGAACCTTTATAAAATACTTGCTCAAGCATAGATGGAAGATTGTCATGTTTAACGCTCTGCATTGTTGGCATGGTGGTCTTCACTATACTTGCTGTTCTGTGCTTCTGTACTCTCTGCTGTGAGATAAATAGTTCCTGTTCTGAACTTTACTCTCAGCTCTTTACTGTTCTGGTCTTGAATCTCCACATTGAGCATCAGCTTTCCTGCACTCTGTGCTTGCTGCAATGCATTTAATTCTTATTGCTCTGCACCACTTTCCCCCATTCTCAGCTTTCTTGCTGTTCTATGTGTTATTCCCTGGTTTGTACTGTGTTTGTATTTTATGTGTTAGTTCCTGGTTTGCACTGTGTTTGTGGTCTATGTTATTCCCTATATACAGTGTGTTTGTGCTGTGCTTGTGTCTGCAGTCGGTGCTTGCTATTCTGCATCGTGTGATTTTTGTACTTTAGTCAGTTGTTCTCTGTTATTTTGCCACATTAACTCGCTGTTTTGTGATGTGCACTTGCTGTTTGACATCGCACATTTATTATTCTACATTTCTTCATGTTTTGGGGTTTGCTGCTTTTTTTAATTCTCCGCCTGACTTCTCTAATCTTTTTGTATAATGATGATACCACCAGCAATTTGATCCTAATTGGAGCGAGCCGAAAGATTCTTCGTGCATCCTCTGAAACCTTCTGATTTTGTTTCACCTCCATCTCAGTATCATCCCCACCATTCTCTATCCAATCCACTGCCCTCTTGCCACAAGCTGTCCTAAGACGTACATTAAACTGCTCCAGGTGCAATTTGCTTCATCATTGAGCAACAGCTTGGTGAGTAGCAATGATTTTCTAGACGTCACATTCCACTCGTTGGTCATTCGGTGCTGATTATTAAAGTACATGGGCTCCTATCTGTGCAGTTATTACACTTTACAAACAATGTGTTCAGCTACCAATGCATTGTGATGGATCTTATGATTAGCCTGCTGTCTCTTATGACTCTCCTGCAATTAAACAGATTGATTTCATCACCAGAGAATATTTGGGCAGATCGCCAAAGCCTGTTGGGAAGATAATATGAGCTGCGTGATGTATTTCCAGAGGATGTGGAGAGAACAGGATATTAAAACAACATGACAATACATGTGGAAAACCCTTCTATTGAGCAATATAGCGACAATAATTAACCTCTTGTTAAACAGCTGATGTGTAGTGTTACTCTCATTCCTTCTGAAGTTGGTCAATGAAAGAATGAATGGATAGGTTTATTGGCCAAGTATTCACATACAAGGAATTTGACGGTGCTCAGCTCGCAAGTAACAACACGACATACAATAAACAATTAAGAATAAAACATAAAACATTAAGAATAAAGCATTATAGTTTAAACATGTGAATTAAATGAAATACCAGAGCAAAAGGAGGCTACTTTTGGTTATTGAGTAGAGCTACTGCTCGTAGATAAAAACTGTTTTTATGTCTGGCTGTGGCGGCTTTGACAGTCCGGAGTCGCCTTCCAGAGGGAAGTGCTTCAAAGAGTTTGTGGCCAGGGTGAGAGGGGTCAGAGATGATCTTACCCGCTCGTTTCCTGGCCCTTGCAGTGTACAGTTCGTCAATGGGGGGAAGGTTGCAGCCAACAACCTTCTGAGCTGATCGAACAATTCACTGCAGCCTCCGGATGTCTTGCCTGGTGAATATTGTTGACTACAATTTTATAGGGCCTACCAGTCTATCTTAACAATAAAAGCTGGTTAATCTTACCATGAGTGAGCTGGTATCAAATTATTGTAAACCCCCAGGTAGTTTACTAATATCCCGTGGAATTAGAATGTACCAGGCCTAGCCCAACAGCTGGCATGAGATTCTGACCCTGCACCAACAAGGTTGAACCAGCACTCTCGAGGCAATACTTACTTCTATTCCAGCAGATCATCTTCCAGGAACAAATCAAGCTCAAATGGCAGGCAGTGGAATCAATGGTGTATGTCAGTCTGGAGAATTCACTGTCCGAGCCCGACTGATCCACAGCTGATGTACACGAGGAAGGGGGGCACTGCGTGACAGCCTTTTTTTTTAATTGAAAAATACAGCATTTTTTAAAATTGAAAAATTAAGAACCTACAAACCTGCACATCTTTGGGATGTGTGAGGAAACCATAGCACATGGAGAAAAAATACGCGGTCACAGGGAGAAAGTGCAAACTCCACATAGACAGCCCCCAAGGTCAGGGTGGAACCCAGGTCTCTGACGCTGTGCGGCAGGACTCTACCCGCTGCCTCACTGTGCTGGCCCATGTTGTAGCATTTGATTTTGAAGCTTTTTTTCTTTGTGTTTCATGTGGGGGGGTGAACTTCTTCATTGAGCTAGCAGATGATATAAAATACCAGCGGACTCTATTCCTTGGAGCACAGGCGGATGAAGGGTGTCCTTAAAGATGTGTACAAAATCTTAAGTGGAATAGATCGGGTAAATGCACAGTTTCTTGCCCTGTTTTAAGCCTAAGAAATTGGCATAGCATGACTAAAGTTCTACGTCTTTGTCATAAAATGAAAGCTGTGGATGTTACGTATGCTACCAAAACATCCTGAGTAATTTTCCCGTTTCTGAGTTCAGTTTCACTGTATATGAGCTGCTCCAACTCGACACATCATTCTAATTATACAATAAAGATGTCAATAAAGATTACATAGCTCACTACATCAACAATCTATTGTCCTAATTGCAATGTTGTAACTCGTAGGCGTTTTAAATTGCTGTCACAGCTTGTCTTCCTATGTTTTCCATTAACTTCCTCTTAATTCTGAGATTGAGTTTTCTTGCAGAAAGTTCAATTGAATCCATATTCTCTGCCATCAGTTTAAGGGGAAGGAAAGTTTCTGCCCAATATATCCTACTCAGGTACAAAATCCGTGTGTTTGATCTATTTAATTACTGAAGAAGATCAATTATTAATCGGGGATGGTATGGCAACAGTCTATTGGACTGTTTGTAAGAAACTAATGTCACTACACATCGCACATGTGAAAATAAAGCACATTGAACCATTGAATAAGGCAGATGAGCTAAGGGTAGACAAATGGAAGCACAATATCTGAATTATTATTGTGGAAGGTAAGCACTAGGGGGACTCTGTCTCTGTTGCGACTAGGGGGAGAGGGAGCAAGGGCGGAGCTGCGGTGTACCGAGGAGAGGGCCTCATCTATGAAAGGGCTTCATCTATGAAACTTTTAAAGTTAATGCCTTTGAGTCCAAAAGACATATGAGATTTAGTGTTTATTTGTTATTTTCTGCTGCCATTTATTTGAGTTTTCATTGTTGCTTTAACTGAAGTTGTATTGCTATCTTCTCTGTCATTGGTTGGTGCTTTAACGGTTGCTTCAATGACTTCTTGTGCTTTAAATTTTATATTGTCTGAATTTTCTTCCTCCATCATTAATCTGAATAATTGAAACCTGTTATTATACCGTTACAGACCTGAAACAATTAATTAAATCCCTGCCCACCATTTGCAACTCTTATTTGAATTCTTCTTGCCTTGAGCTTCAGACTACCTTTACATGGCGACACTTTTTTCCACTCTGGCCCTGTGGTTGCCACAGCTCATTGGCTGCTGAAGCTTTAATCCATGTCTTTGTTTCCTCTTGATTATCCCAATGTCCTCCTGGCAATCCTCCCCAGTTCTATCGTTCAACAACGTGACATCTTCAGAACACTGTTGTTTCTGATCACCATCATCACCTCTGCTCACGGTTACGGCCTTCATGAGCTGCAATTTAACTATTTAAAAATGTTTGTCCTTGATTCCAAATCCCTCTTTGGCCTAACCTGACCGTATCTCTCTAATATCTTCCAGGCTTACAACTCTGTTATCTTCACTCCCCCAGTTCTCGGAACCTGACTGCCACTAAATTAATCAGTTCACCCAAGATGGAACTGTGGAATTTCCTGCCTAAATCTCAACACCTCACTTTCCTCCTGTAATTCCTCCTTGATAAAAATTTAAATCAACTGCTCATATAAGAACTTAAAAAGCTCTATGTTTAACTTTGTTCACTTTGTTTAAAAATAAAACCAGAAGGTGCTGGGAATGTTCAGCACACCATACAACAGCTGCGGTGGGATTCAAAATTAATATTTCAGATCTAAACTGTTAACTGTTTCTCTCTCCTCAAACGACCTGGCCCATGTTTTTCCAGTATTTTATGTTTCATTTTAAATGTCTAGAATTTTCCATAAGTTAAATACATTCTTTTATTGTGCAACTGATGACATGCCTCTATTTAAGGTGAATCAATTTTTACACTAAAATTCAAAAGTGGCGTTGAAGAAATGTCCTAATTTGAAGTCATGTTTTGGGCAGAAAATGAGGATGTGAGAGGCAAACCTCATTTCCTCTTGATGCTTTTCAGTGGACTTTACGTGGGTTTCACTTCCTTTTGATTTGTTTTGTCAAAGGAGGTTAACTGCTAACCCTACCATCAAAAACAAGTGATTAATCCATCAATAAGCTGCTTGTTTGTACCATTTGAGCTGTGACCTTCATCTCTAACCGTCAAATCCCCTTCTTATCAAGAACTGTTTCAAAACTACTGGAATTACCCAGATTCTTTTATAGGCAACAAAATGGGAGCAGGAGCAGGCCCGCCCGCATTCAGTACTATCATGGCTGATCTGCCCCAGCTTGCTTCTGTTCCAGTTGCACATCCTCACTATTCCATAATATTTTAAAAATACAACTATGTACTGTATTTTGATACCTTCTGAAGTCAACCCTCAATATACATGAAATCTGAATGTCATACCCAATGTTCAATTGAATTCTAACTCATTTCCATTTCATTGTGCAAAACGCAGACTAAAATCTCATATACTGTAATGGCTGCTATAACTGACATCCACATATTTGGCAGCTGGCTACACCATGGAGGTGAAGTTGGACACATAAGCATCATGTGAGCTCTGAAACGGTCAGTAGTCGCATGAGTCACCCGTATAACATGTTAATGAGGCCATTAGCCAACCATTAAACTAGCCATTCATTCTATAAGATCAATGGAAGTATGCAGAGAAGGTAGGTCATGACATTATTTGACACAACTTCAGTGCTCCGTAACCACTAATATTCTTCTGCAGCACCATGCCTGGGCTGATGCACAGAACTCGTCAAGATATGACTCCAGAAGACACAAGGAACTGCAGATGCTGCTTTACAAAAAAAAATAAAAAAAATGCTGGAGTAACTCAGCAGGTCAGGCTTCAAGATTCAAGAATCAATGTAATTGTCACGTGCACCAATTAAGGTACAGTGAGTCTCCATACAGCCATACATACTAAGTAAAAAGCAAAAATACACACAGCACATACAATAAAGTTTAACATAAACATCCACCACAGTGAAATCATCATTCCTCACTGTGATGGAAGGCAATAAAGTTCAGTCATCTTCCTCCTTTGTTCACCCGTGGTCGAGGCCTTTGAACGGGGCCGTTGCCGACTGTCCGCTGTTCAGGCCCTCTCGTCGGGATGATCGAAACTCCGACTTCGGAACTGATCAGAACACTCGGCGGCATGGAGCACCCGAGTCGGCCGCAACTTACCGGCGACCGCTGCTTCACGGTGTTAACGTCCACAGGCCCCGACACTGGCAATCTTTGGCAATACACCATAGACAATTGGCAAAAGATCGCAGGCTCCGTGATGGTAAGTCCACGCCGCACCGTGCCGTTCTATGCTCCGAGCCGGTCTCTCGGAAAGGCTGCACCACTCCACGTTGTAGGCCGCAAAGGAGGGGGGGGGGCGGAGATGCAACACGGAGAAAAATCGCATCTCCGTCGAGGTAAGTGACTAAAAAAGGTTCCCCCCGAGCCCCCACCCCCACCCCCACCACACACATAAAACATACCAAGAGACAATAAAACAAACATTCAAGACATACTTAAAATAAAAACAGAGAAGGGACAAGACAGACTGCTGGCGAGGCGGCCATTACAGGCGCCACCCGGTGGTGAAATTCAAAGGGATCTATAGGAAGTGCTGTCTCTAAAAGGCAGCCAGCGTCTCAAAGACCCACACCACCCTGGCCATGCTTTCATTTCCTCTTGCCATCAGGAAGAAGGTAGAGAATTGTAACTAATGTCGTGGGTTGACCAACAGCTTCTTTCATTCAACCATCACCCTACTGAATACTACGAATTTGAACTAAACTCCAAACTATCTTGGTTTTACACAAGGGACTTTGTACTTTGTTTTGCACTATATTGGGTTTTTTTATTTATTGAACTTGTTTTTTGTTTGTTATCTTCTAAGTACTTGGAATCTAGAACCAGAGGACATAGGTTTAATGTGAGTGGGGAAAGATTTAATGGAATCCTGAGGGGTAACTTTTTTACACCAAGGGTGGTCGTTGTATGGAACAAGCTGCTGGTGGAGGTAGTTGGGGCAGGTACTATTGCAACGTTTTAGAAACATTTAGACAGGTGCATGGATAGGGTAGGTTTAGAGGAATATAAGCCAAAAGCAGGCAGACGAGACTAGTTTAGATGGGGCATGTTGGTTGGCATTGGCAAGTTGGGCCGAAGGGCCTGTTTCCATGCTTTATCACTCTATGACTAGACCGTGCTTACAAACTTGATGTGCTGCTGCAAGTAAGAATTTCAATGTATCATTTCACCATCGCGGCACAGTGGCGCAGCAGTAGAGTTGCTGCCTTACAGCGCCGGAGACCCGGGTTCGATCCCGACTAAGGGTGATGTCTGTACGGAGCTTGTACGTTCTCCCCGTGACCTGCGTGGGTTTTTTGTCTGAGATCTTCGGTTTCCTCTCACACTCCAAATACATACAGGTATGTAGGTTAATTGGCTTGGTAAATGTGAAAATTGTCCCTAGTGTGTGTAGGATAGTGTTAATGTGCGGGGATCGCTGGTCGGCAGACCCGGTGGGCCGAAGGGCCTGTTTCCGCTCTGTATCTCTAAACTACTTTTCGGGACGTATGACTCTTTCTTGAAGACATGGATAGGTGTGGGTGGATGGGCAGCATGTACAGAAAGAGAAACAGTTAATTTTTTTATTTTAAATCTGCATGAACAGCTGAGTGTTTCCAGCATTTTCAACTTTTATTTTCATTTGTCCAGAATCCCTTTTTCTAAAAGAATTGATTTTTGTCACAAGATTGAAGAAGTGGTGCAGAAAAGAGTACTTCCTCTTTTTGTCACAAGATTGAAGAAGTGGTGCAGAACAGAGGTCTTACCTTTGTCCCCCCCCCCGTCCCCACCTCAATGAGTTCCGCGCCCTCCATGACTTGGAACGCTTCTACCGTCGCCTCCGCCTCACAGCTCACTTCCATGGGAAGGAGTCCTCGCTCCTCACTGATGACCCCTTTTCCCGTCTCCAACGCACCCCCTCCTCATGGAACCCCCCTCGTGGCCTTCCGGCTTTAGAACTCTTCATTCAAAACTGCCGCCGTGACATCAACCGCCTCAACTTCTCCACTCCCGTCTCACTCCAATCTCTCCCCCCCTGAACGCACTGCCATCGACTCACTCCGCAACAACCTAGATTGGGTTATCAAACCCGCCGACAAGGGAGGTGCCGTGGTAGTCTAGCGCGTCGATCTCTACAAAGCTGAGGCCACGCGCCAACTCTCGGACACCTCCTCCTACTTACCCCTGGACCATGACCCCACTGACGAGCACCAGGCCACCATCTCCAGCACCATCACCGACTTCATCCACTCCCACGCCCTGCCCGACCGAGCCTCCAACCTCATCGTTCCCCAGCCCCGCACAGCCCGCTTTTACCTTCTCCCCAAAATCCACAAACCTGACAGTCCCGGTAGACCCATTGTCTCTGCCTGTTCGTGCCCCACCGAACTCATCTCCACCTACCTCGACTCCATCCTATCCCCCTTGGTTAAATCCCTCCCTACCTATGTTCAAGACACCTCAGACACTCTCCGTCATCTCCGCGCATTCCACTCTCTAGGCCCTCACCCCCTCATCTTCACCATGGACGTCCAGGATGGTCTCGAAGCCCTCCATTTTTTCCTCGACCGTAGAAGCAACCTATACCCGGCCACTGACACCCTCCTCCGCCTAGCGGAGCTGGTCCTTACACTTAATAACTTTTCATTTGACTCCTCCCATTTCCTCCAAATACAAGGCGTAGCTATGGGCACACGCATGGGCCCCAGCTACGCCTGCCTCTTTGTCGGGTACGTAGAACAATCCTTGTTCAATGCGTACCAGGGCCCCATCCCCGACCTCTACCTCCGCTACATCGATGATTGTTTTGGTCCCACATCATGCACCCACACACAACTGACTGACTTCATCCGCTTCACCACCAACTTCCATCCGGCACTCAAATACACCTGGACCATTTCCGACACTTCCCTACCATTCCTTGACCTCACTATCTCCATTGAAGGTGATAGACTCCTTACCGACATCCACTACAAACCCACCGACTCCCATGGCTATCTGGACTACACTTCTTCCCACCCTGCTTCCTGTAAGGACTCCATCCCCCACTCCCAATTCCTCCGTCTACGCCGCATCTGCTCCCAGGATGAGGCGTTCCACACCAGGGCATCTGAAATGTCCTCATTCTTCAGGGAACGGGGGTTCCCCTCCTCCACCATAGATGAGGCTCGCACCAGGGTCTCTGCCATACCCCGCAACACTGCTCTCTCTCCCCATCCCCCCACTCACAACAAGGGCAGAGTCCCCCTAGTCCTCACCTTTCACCCCACCAGCCGTCACATACAACAAGTGATCCTCCGTCAGTTTCGCCACCTCCAACGTGACCCCACCACTCGCCACATCTTCCCATCTCCCCCCATGTCTGCCTTCCGCAAAGACCGCTCCCTCCGTAACTCCCTTGTCAATTCTTCCCTTCCCTCCCATACCACCCCCTCCCATTGTACTTTCCCTTGCAACCGCAAAAGATGCAACACTTGTCCCTTCACCTCCGCCCTCGACTCCATTCAAGGACCCAAGCAGTCGTTCCAGGTGCGACAGAGGTTCACCTGCATCTCCTCCAACCTCATCTATTGCATCCGCTGCTCTAGATGCCAGCTGATCTACATTGGTGAGACCAAGCGGAGGCTTGGCGATCATTTTGCCGAACACCTCCGGTCGGTCCGCAATAACCAACTTGACCTCCCGGTGGCTCAGCACTTCAACTCCCCCTCCCATTCCGTATCTGACCTCTCTATCCTGGGTCTCCTCCATGACCACAGCGAGCAACACCGTAAATTGGAGGAAATGCACCTCATATTCCGCTTGGGCAGTCTACATCCTGGGGGCTTGAACATTGAATTCTCCCAATTCTGCTAGCCCTTGCTGTCCCCTTCCCTTCATCAGCCCTCTGGTTGTCTCCTCCCCTACCCCAGCCCTCGGGCTCTTCCTCCGCCTTTTTCCTTTTTTCCTTTCTTCTCCCCACCCCCTATCAGTCTGAAGAAGGGTTTCGGCCCGAAACGTTGCCTATTTCCTTCGCTCCATAGATGCTGCTGCACCTGCTGAGTTTCTCCAGCATTTTTGTGTAACTTCCTTTTCTATGCCACACTTGCCACCAATGCTGGAACACTGAGGAACTGCAACGTGCAAGTGGGTTCAATTTCCACCAGATCCATATTAGGGTGGTCATAACAACTCTATCTCCCCCTGAAGCCCAAAAACCAATCAAATCTGCTTAACCTTACCCACTGCCTCGAGGATATAAAGTGTTGGATGGCCCAGAACTTCCTCCAACTAAATGAGAGTAAGTCTGAGGTCATCCTTCTCGGCCCCTCGGACTCAATCAAAATGATAGCAGGCAGCCTTGGAAGCCTTACCCCACTACTCAAACCTCACGTCAAAAACCTTGCCGTGATATTTGACTCAGCACTGAAATTTGACAAACAAGTCAATGCCGTGGCAAAAGCTAGCTTCTTTCAGCTTCGGACGATAGCTAAAATAAAACAATTCCTCCAGTTTGATGACCTCGAAAAGATCATCCACACATTCATCTCCTCCCGCCTAGATTACTGCAACTCCCTTTACACTGGCATCAGCCAATCTTCCCTGTCCCGCCTGCAACTGGTCCAAAACGCCGCAGCGAGACTCCTGACGGGCACCCGAAAAAGGGACCACATCACCCCGATCCTGGCCTCTCTCCACTGGCTCCCTGTGCGGTTCCATATAAACTTCAAGATCCTCCTCCATGTCTACAAAGCCCTCAATGGGCTTGCCCCCACCTACATAAAAAGTCTTCTCACCAACCACTCCACCTCCAGGCCCCTCAGATCGGCCGACTTGGGGTTACTGAATATCCCACGGTCTAGGCATAAGCTCAGGGGCGACCGCGCCTTTGCGGTTGCAGCCCCTAGACTGTGGAACAGCATCCCCATTCCCATCAGAACTGCCCCCTCCATCGACTCTTTTAAGTCAAGACTAAAAACTTATCTATACTCCCAAGCCTTTCCTGACGTCCTCTGAGTGAGGGCTACATGTATATACGTATGTAGTTTGTTTTGTTTATGCTATTCTTGTAACAAATGTAAAGCACTTTGGCCAACGAGTTGTTTTTTAAATGTGCTATATAAATAAATGTGACTTGACTTGACTTGATAAGATCTTTCAATAGATGCTGCCTGACCTACTGACTTCTTCTTGCATTTCCTGTTCTTTATTTCAGATTTTCAATTGCAGTTTTTCTTGATTTTCAAGTTAAATAACAGTTCTTAAACAAGGAAAAGGGACTGAATAGAACAATAATGAAAAATTATGCTTTAGGGATTACAGGCAAAGAACAAACATTAAAATTAAAAATAGTCATAAAATCAAGAGAAATGTCAGAATTCTGTGAGCATACATTAGTGGGGTAGAGGTTTTAGTATATGCTTAAGCCAATAGCTTCTGATAAATCAGATGAAAGAGCATTGTTACATATGGGAATGGCACCTTCTGTGATTTCAGTCACACTATTGGCACAGCATCAGCAACATAAAATATGTGGTGGCCAGCACCATATCCTCCATCAAGTCTAGGGCATAGAGACACACTGCCATCCAGTTTTATGTGACTTAATACAAAAACCATGTTTGTGCAACATTTTGGCATGGGAGAAAAGATGCCAAAGTGTACAAAATATTATGCAAATGTGCAATTTGCAACAGTGTTCAATACATACAGGTGTGGTGAATATTATTACATGATCTCTTTGCACGAGTTCATTAATAAGTGAATTGCGGGAGAATGTGATGAAATAACAGTGCCTGAGGTGAAGGATTCATTTGGTAGGATATGATGTTTTTTATTCCCTCACAGAATGTGGGACGTCATTGACATATCCTGTCTTCATTGCAATCTCTTCCTGAACTTTTGCAATTTATGTGACACGGGTACACGCACAATTCTGGCAGGTGATATGTATGTTTCTCGCCCACTGTTGATGAAAGAATATCTCCATGTCAAGAGGATGTCTGACTTGGAAGGCACTTGCAGGCCAATCCTTATCCCATCTGCCTCCTGGTTTAGTTTGGCTTAGATAAAAGGTATAATATTTAGTGCCAGATAAAGTCCAGTAAAGTCTGATTAAAGGTAACTACTCCAATGAGGTAGATGGGAGGTCAGAACCGCTCTCTAGTTGGTGAGAGGACGGTTCAGTTGCCAGATGACAGCTGGGAAGAAACTGTCCCTGAATCCAGAGGTATGCGTTTTCAAACTTCCGTACCTCTTGCCTGATGGGAGTGGAGAAGAGGGAGTGACTGGGGTGAGACTGCTCAGTGATTATGCTGGTGGCCTTACCCGCGGCAACAAGAAGTGTAAATGGAGTCAATGGAAAGGAGGTTGGTTTGCGTGATGGACAATAGACAATAGACAATAGGTGCAGGAGTAGGCCATTCGGCCCTTCGAGCCAGCACCGCCATTCAATGTGATCATGGCTGATCATCCCCAATCAGTATCCCGTTCCTGCCTTCTCCCCATATCTCCTGACTCCACTATTTTTAAGAGCCCTATCTAGCTCTCTCTTGAAAGCATCCAGAGAACCTGACCACCCTCTGAGGCAAGGCAAGGCAAGGCAAGGCAAGTTTATTTGTATAGCACCTTTCAACCACAAGGTAATTCAAAGTGCTTTACATAAAACAGTTACAGCATTTGAAAGAAACACATATAAAATGACATTTAGATATAAAATGATTATTAGATTATTGAGATGAAATAATTACAAAATTAAAAGCAATCAAATAAAATATTTAAAATAGAATAAAACCAGGAATAGAAGTTACAGTGCAGTATAGGTAATTAATAAATTGTATTGTTTACTGAAAGGCAGCGGCAAACAGAAAAGTCTTCAGTCTAGATTTAAAAGAGCTGAGAGTTGCAGCAGACCTGCAGTTTTCTGGGAGTTTGTTCCAGATATGTGGTGCATAAAAACTGAATGCTGCCTCTCCATGTTTAGTTCTGACTCTGGGGACACAGAGCAGACCTGTCCCAGACGATCTGAGAGGTCTGGGTGGTTCGTAGCTAAGCAGAAGATCAGAAATGTATTTTGGCCCTAAACCATTCAGTGCTTTGTAAACCAACAGTAGTATTTTGAAATCAATTCTTTGACAGACAGGAAGCCAGTGTAAAGACCTCAGAACTGGAGTAATGTGATCTACTTTTTTGGTCTTAGTGAGGTCTCGAGCAGCAGCGTTCTGAATTAACTGCAGCTGTCTGATCTACTTTTTAGGGAGACCTGTAAAGACACTGTTATAGTAGTCGAGGCAGAGAATTCCACAGACTCACCACTCTCTGTGAGAAAAAGTGTTTCCTCGACTCCGTTCTAAATGGCTTACTCCTTATTCATAAACTGTGGCCCCTGGTTATGGACTCCCCCAACATTGGGAACATGTTTCCTGCCTCTAGTGTGTCCAAACCCTTAACTGGACTTGGCTGTGTTCCAGGAAAACACCAGGTGTTTTTATTCCAGGTGGTAGAGATAGTGAATTTGGGATGAGTTCATAAACAGGCCTTGGTGACTGTGCATTAGGTAGATCCTAACAAATGTGATGAAATAATGATCCAAATAATGCAGCCACCACGAGCCACTGTGAACGGGAGTGACATGGCAGTCATGAGGCTACTTTCCTCCTTGTTGCTTTTAGGTAACATTGATATTATTCAGTCAAATTCATTCGTAAAATGGGAATATTCCAAGTGATTTACATTTTATTGATGTGAAGAAAGTCTTTGGGCAGTCAGTAGATGAGTCACATCATAGCATTCTCAACATCTGTCCCCAGTGTGTGCAGGGTAGTGTTAATGTGCGGGGATCGCTTTCGGTGTGGATTCGGGGGGCCTAAGGGCCTGTTTCCACGCTGTATCTCAAAACTAAATTAAACGACAAAGATGTTGCCTGACCCAGTGAATTAATCCAGCACTTTGTGTCCCTTTTAGAAGTCACCTTTGTTGATTTTGGTGAGTAGCAGAGATGGAACATAATGATTTAGCAAAATCTGGATATTAGAGAGAAGTCAATTCAAGTCACATTTATTTATATAGCACATTTAAAAACAACTCTCATTGACCAAAGTGCTTTACATATGTTATAAGAATAGTATACACAAGCAAACTACATACATATATACAAATAGCCCTCGCTCAGAGGACGTCAGGAAAGGCTTGGGAGAACAGATAAGTTTTTAGTCTAGACTTAAAGGAGTCGATGGAGGGGGCAGTTCTGATGGGAAGAGGGATGCTGTTCCACAGTCTAGGAGCTGCAACCGCAAAGGCGCGGTCGCCCCTGAGCTTATGCCTAGACCGCGGGACATTCAGCAACCCCAAGTCGGCCGATCTGAGGGACCTGGAGGTGGTGTAGTGGGTGAGAAGACTTTTAATGTAGGTGGGTGCAAGTCCATTGAGGGCTTTGTAGACAAAGAGGAGGGTCTTGAAATTTATTAGGAACCGCACAGGGAGCCAGTGGTGAGAGGCCAGGATCGGGGTGATGTGGTCCCTTTTTCGGGTGCCCGTCAGGAGTCTCGCTGCGGCGTTTTGGACCAGTTGCAGGCGGGACATGGAAGATTGGCTGATGCCAGTGTAAAGGGAGTTGCAGTAATCTAGGCAAGAGGAGATAAATGTATGGATGATCTTTTTGAGGTCATCAAACTGGAGGAATTGTTTTATTTTAGCTATCATCCGAAGCTGAAAGAAGCTAGCTTTTACCACGGCATTGACTTGTTTGTCAAATTGTGTTCAGTTCTGGGCACCATGTTATTGGAAAGATATTGTCAAGCTTGAAAGGGTTCAGAAAAAAATTACGAGGATGTTGCCAGGACTAGAGGGTGTGAGTTATATAGGGAGAGGTTGAGTAGGCTGGGTCTCTATTCCATGGAGTGTGGAGGATGAGGGAAGATCTTCTAGAGGTATACAAAATCATGAGAGGAATAGATCGGATAGATGCACAGAGTCTTTTACCCAGAGTAAGGAAATCGAGGACCAGAAGACATAGGTTCAAGGTGATGGGGAAAAGATTTAATAGGAATCCAAGAGGTAACTTTTTCATACAGAGGGTGGTGGGTGTATGGAACAAGCTGCCAGAGGAGGTAGTTGGGGCTGGGACTATCCCATTGTTTAAGAAACAGTTGGACAGGTACATGGATAGGACAGGTTTGGAGGGTTATGGACCAAGCGCAGGCAAATGGGACAAGTGTAGCTGGGACATTGTTGGCCGGTGTGGGCGAGTTGGGCCTGTTTCCACAATGTATTAATCTATATTAATATATATTAATGATTTGGACGAGGGAATTGGATGCAACATCTCCAAGTTTGCGGATGACACGAAGCTGGGGGGCAGTGTTAGCTGTGCGGAGGATGCTAGGAGGCTGCAAGGTGACTTGGAGAGGTTGGGTGAGTGGGCAAATGCATGGCAGATGCAGTATAATGTGGATAAATGTGAGGTTATCCACTTTGATGGCAAGAACAGGAAAGTAGACTATTATCTGAATGGTGGCCGATTAGGAAAAGGGGGGATACAACGAGACCTGGGTGTCATGGTACACCAGTCATTGAAAGTAGGCATGCAGGTGCAGCAGGCAGTGAAGAAAGCGAATAGTATGTTAGCATTCATAGCAAAAGGATTTGAGTATAGGAGCAGGGAGGTTCTACTGCAGTTGTACAGGGCCTTGGTGAGACCACACCTGGAGTATTGTGTACAGTTTTGGTCTCCTAATCTGAGGAAAGACATTCTTGCCATAGAGGGAGTACAGAGAAGGTTCACCAGACTGATTCCTGGGATGGCAGGACTTTCATATGAAAAAAGACTGGATAGACTCAGCTTGTACTCGCTAGAATTTAGAAGATTGAGGGGGGATCTTACAGAAACCTACAAAATTCTTAAGGGGTTGGACAGGCTAGATGCAGGAAGATTGTTCCCGATGTTGGGGAAATCCAGAACAAGGGGTCACAGTTTAAGGATAAGGGGGAAGTCTTTTAGGACCGAGATGAGAAAAGAAAAATCACACAGAGAGTGGTGAATCTGTGGAATTCTCTGCCACAGAAAGTAGTTGAGGCCAGTTCATTGGCTATATTTAAGAGGGAGTTAGATGTGGCCCTTGTGGCTAAAGGAATCAGTGGGTATGGAGAGAAGGCAGGTACAGGATACTGAGTTGGATGATCAGCCATGATCATATTGAATGGCGGTGCAGGCTCGAAGGGCCGAATGGCCTACTCCTGCACCTAGTTTCTATGTTTCTATGTCTATGTTTCTATGACCCCAACCACAGAAATATGAATAAAATAGAGAAACAAGAGAAAAAGTATAAGCATAGAGGAAAGAATCATTTGTGGAAATATGAAAGCATAGTGTGAAGGGATTATAATCTGAAGGTTCTAAAACCATGGGGGCATGGGACTATTCCAACAATACAAACTGCTCTCACGTATCTCCCAATGAGTTTGCACTCTATAGCAGATGCCTGAAAAACCTATTTGTATGCTTTTACTGAACTTTATCACGTCTGATGGCCAGTATTTAAATTCCAACCTTAATCTGATATCAGTAATGTAGAATCTTTTGCATTCATCATTTTAACCGATATGAATCCCCCATGTAGAACGAACCCACCCTGAAAAGATATAGCGTGGGGGTGGAGCTGGTAAAAAGTGATGAATATTTCTTAGTGCAACTCCAGGTCAACATAAATCATTATGATACTAATACTCTTCTTATCATTGTGTACTGATTTACCATGCACTATGCCCCGCTCTTTACAGCTTTAACATACATAACATACATAGGGTGCATTCTGTACTATTTGCCAAGCTAATTATCATTAGCTAACAAAGCTTGTTTCCCATGTTCAACCAGTTGGTAAAGCATGCTAAATTAGCAAATTGCATGAACTTGTTTAATAAAGCTAAAGTCTTGTCAGAAAAGGTGGTAAAGTCCAATTACTGATACTATGATACTCTCAGAGTATTAGTGAAATAAAATCATTCTCATCTTGTTTCTGTCAGTTTTCCTTATAAGGCAAACCACTTTGCTTTCAGTGAACTGCAGTCATTGAACATAAGGATCGAGCAACTCTAGATGAATCAAAGGAAAAGTGCGGAGAGTCAAGGACCACAGAAAAGGAACAAACACCCAAGACACAAAGCAAATGTGTGTGGTTATACATTGGCATAACGTGAAAGGGCTATAATCTGATGGTACTTCATCAAATTACCTTGGAAATGAAATGGAATTTGTACTGAACAGTTTGACCGAAAATTTCCAAAGCGCCCAACCGCTTCCTTGTTTCAAAGTTTGCTCTGGTTTCAGTTCTTAATTCACATGACCCTCGGAAGTAACAAACCCTGTGCTTCGTCTATTCTGCATGATTAAAACATAGTGAGCTTTTGATCAAATTATCTCACATTATTAAACTATTTTACCTAAGCCTTTTCAATGACTAATAGTTTCTGGGAGAAAACGGAGCAGTTTTATTTGCATTTGCGGATATTCCAGTGCCCATACATTCATAGAGTCATGTACTATGGAAACAGGCCCTTCAGCCCAACTTGCCTATGCCGACCAATATGCCCCATCTATACCAGTCCCACCAGCCTGAGTTTGACCCATAATCCACTAAAACTATCCTATCCATGTACCCATCCAAATGTCTGTTAAACCTTGTGATGGTACCCACCTCAACTGCCTCATATGGCAGCTTGTTCCATATACCTACCACCCTTTGTAGAAAAAGGTTTCCCATCAGGTTCCTATTAAATCTTTCCCCCCTTCCCTTAAACCTATGTCCTCTGGTTCTTGATGCCCCCACTCGGGGTAAAAGACTCTACATTTACCCTACCTATACCACTCAGGATCTTATACACATCTTCTTTGGATCTAGTATATTTATTGCTCATCCACATTCTTGGGAAAGTGGTGGTGAGCTTCTAGTGAAGTTGCTCCCACAATGCTGTTGGCCAGGGAGTTTCAGGATTTAAACCTATGGCGACATATTGGACGGCACGGTGGTTGCTGCCTCACAGCGCCAGAGACCCGGGTTCGATTCTGAGTATGGGGGCAGTCTGTACAGAGTTTGTATGTTCTCCCTGTGACTGCGTGGGTTTTCTTAGAGTGCTCCAGTTTCCTCCCACATTCCAAAGACATGCAGGTTTGTAGGTTAATGGCTTCCGTGAATTGTACCAAGTGTGTAGAGTAGAATCAGTGTACAGGTGATCGCTGGTCGGAGTGGATTCCGTGGGCCGAAGGGCCTGTTTCCACTCTATATCTCTCAACTAAAACTAATATTTTCAAATCAAGGATTTGTGAGATATGGAGTAGAACAGCAGCTTTCCTGATAGCAGAATTCAAGGGCTTGGGATGTGCTGTATAAAGAGAGACAGAGCTCATGATGTGTCATCTGAAATGTTAACTGTTTTTATTTTCCTCAGCGGATACGACAATGCTGAGTGTGTTTTCTCTGTTTTTATTGCTGTTGGAAGTAACAATGCATTTTGTAAAAGGAACAAGCTGCAACCACTGTACACTGGCAGTGTAAGGAATTTTCGGGTGGTTGATGTGGTCCCAGTCAAGCTTTCATCTGGATGCTGCTGAGTCTCTTTGAAGGTGTTGGTACCACACATGGAGAGTAATCTGTCCTGCTCCTGATGTGTGCACAGAAAATAATGGAAAGGCCTTGGGTGATTATGTAAATCATTTGCAACCGATACCTTATTGTCGTGGTATTTATATGCCTTTACAGTTGAGTTTCTGGTCAATAAAGACCCATGGGGTATTGATGGTTGGGCACTCTTGACTGTGAATGGTGCCATTGACTGTGAAGGGGGAAATTCAGAGCAGAGAATACTGCTCCTGTGGACATTCTGCTTTTCATCATTACAGTCATCCTGATACCCAACTGTGTGAAACTGTAAATCATTGACGTTAGGCAAAAACTTGCTCATTAGAAACTAGATTGAGGCCACATGCAAAAACATAGTATCACTCCATCATTTTGGGTTACATTTGAAGAGATATTTTTTACTGTTATCAGGTTAACAATATGAAATCAATTATCTGATCTTTACCACGTCAGGAATAATAATCAAACACTGCCCTGCTCCATACTCTAATTTTCTATCTATTATTGTGCTAACAGACAATTATTTCACCATTGGGAAGTAATGAGAACACAAATGGGAAATCTTACCCAAACAACTGAGTTCCAGACATACCCCTTGTTTCAGTAATACTCAATGATGCAATGCCAGTTCCAATCTAAGACCTATCTCCAGCTAGATTAGCAGTAAAAATTGTCTCAGAATAAATAAATGTGAAACATAAAAGGGGAAGGAATTCTCTGGAATACTTCCATACTAAATACTAATCTGTGCCGAAGGTGAAGAAATCTGATGTATCGACTGTATTAAAAAAAGTGTTCAGCTTTAGTCTCAAATTGTATCAGATTCTTGAGGATGTCATACAGAGATACAGCACAGAAACATGTCCATCAATTCTACAACATCCACCAAACACCATTCATACTAAATACCAAACACCGCATTCATCCCATTTTTATTCTCCTTTTATCTCAATGGATCAATGGTACTTTATTGTCACAGGAAAGTGATTATTTTTTTGTATACAGTTCAGTAAAAGTATTACCATCCATAAGCACAAACTTAGTTAAGTACAAGTGTATAGGAATAGCACACTGAGACTGTATACAACAGTCGCTACTTTTAGCACCATTCTTCATGAGTCAAGTCCAAGTTGTAAATGGACTTGACTCATTCTTAAGTTGGCTGTAAAGGCCTGCTGTCCTGCCGTAATTGGAGGTTCGGCCTGGCCAAGCAAAGTTGTTGGTATCCTCCACCGCTGCTCCATCACTCCATGTCAGAGCTGGTCATGTCCAATCTGTGCGCTCAGCCTTTTAGTGTGGTGCCTGATCCAATCGAGCTCCCGGCTGCTGCAGGATCTGCAGCGACCCACTCCACCGACGCCTTGATCTAGACTCATTGACTCCGGAGGTAAGAACCGAATCCATTTACAAGCATCCTTGTTTCCCTATTCCGCTGCGGCCACCATCTTATGTCATCGGTTGCTTCCCTAGATTCTGTGACTCACCAACAAAGTCAGGGCAATTTATGGTGGCCAATTAACCTGCATACCACATGTCTTGTGGATGGAAAGGGGACAAAGCTCCCAAAAAGAAACCCATGCATTCACAGGGAGAATGTGCGAATTTCCCACAAACAGCAGTCAAAGTCAGGATTGAACCCAGGTCTCTGGAGCTGTGAGACAATGGGTCTACTTGCTGTATCTCACAGATTCATGATTTTTCTAAACCTTTATTGAGTTGTGTATCCTTTACAAAATCTGCATCACAAAATTTTACGTTGTATCGTCTTGGTAGAATCCAAAACCAGATTAATTGGGTGTAAAGTTTTCAGACAGGCATCAAACTTGCGTCAGAACCAATGGCCTCCTCTGATTCTTGTATCCAAGAACTTCACCATTTCCACCCACTCTGCAATGGTAATCTGGTGTTCTGCAAGATTTATTTCTGATAAAAATGAATTTTGCCCCTTAATCTTTCTTCCTGGGTTCCATGTTTTCCAGTCTTTCCTATACTTTCAGCAGTTTGGAGAGCATGGTCCCTACAGTAATTTGTGTATGTGAGCAAGAATAACACTTGAGGTCCAGAAGCTTTCTAGTGGCTTATTTCACAGAATATCACATAGAAGATCAGTCACTGAAGAGCAATATGCGAGCCCGAGAGGAACTACAGAATCCCTGTATGCCACTGCTCCTGTTTTACATCATCACCCTGTCCAATTCAGTCTTATTATCTTCGCTATATAGAATAGGTGACCGTAAGTACTCCCGTGTTCATTGTGAGCTCGCAATGTTTACTGTGAATGCAGTTACTGAGATAGTGAACTGATATGTCACTACATCCTGAATTTCGTTTGTATTGTTCACTTTCATGATCGTTTGCATTTTCATACTTTACTGAACAGTTCAGCCATACCTTTTGTTGGCCTGCACATTCATTATTTTCCTTGTTTTTTGTTTGTCTTCAGAGTTAGTCTAAAGGAAAGGGCAAAGAAATTTCAGAATATAACTTAGATTTCTCCCATTTTGCATATGACAGCTCTTTTAAAGAACAATCTGGAGTCTGTTCTTTTCCCTTAACACAACATACAGTGCCCTCCATAATGTTTGGGACAAAGATACATAATTTATTTATTTGTCTCTGTATTCCACAATTCACCATGTAGAAACTACAGCAGTGTTTATACATAGTCCCCCCCATTTCTAGGGCACCATAATGTTTGGGACACAGCAATGTCATGTAAATGAAAGTAGTCATGTTTAGTATTTTGTTGCCTATCCTTTGCATGCAATGACTGCTTGAAGTCTGCGATTCATGGACATCACCAGTTGCTGGATGTCTTCTCTCGTGATGCTCTGCCAGGCCTGTATTGCAGCCATCTTTAGCTTATGCTTCTTTGGGGGCTAGTCCCCTTCAGTTTTCGCTTCAGCATTTAAAAGGCATGCTCAATTGGGTTCAGATCGAGTGATTGACTTGACCAATCAAGAATTAACCATCTTTTAGCTTTGAAAAACTCCTTTGTTGCTTTATCAGTTTGTTTGGGATCATTGTCCTGCTGTAGAATGAACCACCAGCCAATGAGTTCTAAGGCATTTGTTTGAACTTGAGCAGATAGGATGTGTCTATACACTTCAAACTTCATTATTCTACTACCATTAGCAGTTGTATCATCAATGAAGATAAGTGAACCAGTACCAGCAGCCATACATGCCCAGGCCATAACATCCTACCACCGTGTTTCACAGTTGAGGTGGTATGCTTTGGATCTTGGGCAGTTCCTTCTCTCCTCCATACTTTGCTCTTGCCATCACTCTGATATAAGTTAATCTTCGTCTCATCTGTCCACAAGACCTTTTTTTCCAGAACAGTGTTTGCTATTTTAAGTACTTCTTGGCAAACTGTAACCCGGCCATCCTATTTTTGCAGCTAACCAGTGGTTTGCATCTTGCAGTGTAGCCTCTGTATTTCTGTTCATGAAGTCTTCTGCAGACAGTGGTAATTGACAAATCCACACCCAACTCCTGAAGAGTGTTTCTGATCTGTCAGACAGGTGTTTGGGGGATTTTTCTTTATTATAGAGATAATTCTTCTGTCATCAGCTGTGGAGGTCTTCCTTGGCCTGCCAGTCCCTTTGCAATTCGTAAGCACACCAGTGCTCTTTCTTCTTAATGATGATCCAAACAGTTGATTTTGGTACGCCTAAGGTTTGGCTGATGTCTCTAACAGTTTTATTCTTATTTCTCAGTCTCATAATGGCTTCTTTGACTTTCATTGGCACAACTTTGATCCTCATGTTGATAAACATCAATAAAAGTTTCCAAAGGTGATGGAAAGACTGGAGGAAAGATTAGATGCTGAGAGCTCTCTCATACTGCGTTAAGGAGGCATTTAAACACACCTGAGCAATTACAAACGCTTGTGAAGCCATGTGTCCCAAACATTATGGTGCCCTGAAATGGGGGGACTATGTATAAACACAGCTGTAATTTCTACATGACGAAACCAAAATGTATAAAAAATACCCTTTAATAAAATCTGACAATGTGCACTTAACCACGTGATTTTTTTTCTATTACAAATCTCAAATTGCGGAATACAGAGGCAAATAAATAAATTATGAGTCTTTGTCCCATTATGGAGGGCACTGTGGTTCCTCTTGAGATTTTCCAAATTTTGCTTTGAAAATGTTGCTACTAAATCTACTTCCACATTCTTTTGTGCAGTGCTTTCAGATCTAAAGGGGGGGTGGGAGATTGCAACCTTCACGTGGTCCACCCTGTTTCGATTAATGCAATCAACCCGATGTGCACAAACAAGATCAAATAGAACAAGTTAACCTACAATTTTAGGCTGTGCACACCATACGCAAGAAGAAGATCCAAAGGAGCCTTGATTAATTGCTGAGGCACATTTTTTAAGTTGATGGTACTTATTGTAACCACACTAACCCACTGAAGGTAGAGCGAGTGTTTAAGGTGGGCCCCTGATCAAGCTCTTTATGTGCCAGTTGAGAGCAGTTTCCCAATATAATCCCACCTTCCAGGACTGGTCAATGGCCTTGTAGGTTATGGCTCTTCAACAACACATCCGAGTACAGTTTAAACGTGATGAGCATTGACACCAAGAGCCGTGTCAAGTCAAGAGAATTTAATTGTCAAATGCACTGCGACCAGAACAATTAAGTTCTTACTTTTACAATGAAATACGGTACTTATAATGAAACACTCAGGTATTTTTCCTTCACTCCACTTAATATACTCACATTGATTGTATATTCTCTTATCACGTTGCACCTGCCACCTCACACTTCTATGACTTAAAATTCCCTTTTCCATCTTTCTGTCCAACTGACCAGACCATCCAGTTTGTTGCAGTATAAATCTTTCCTCCACACAATCAAATTTTCTGTCATGTGCAAACTATTGATCATGCCTGTATTTTTAAATCATTTATAAATATTGCCCAATGTAAGGCACTTTTCTTAGCCCTGTGGAACCCTAGAGGGAGCAGTTTTCCAGCTACAAAAATACCCGTTAACTTTTACTCTTTGCTTCCTGCCACTAGACACGAATTGAATCCAATTTTGGGGGAATTTGGATCCAATTTTAGATCCAATTTCTTTCTCTCCTTTGTATCCCATGGGTTTCACTTTAATGATCAACCTGTTATATGGCCTATTTTCATACTGTCAAAAGCTATCACTCTTATATTTCAAATTCAACTTTTTAATGGCTGACTATTGGACCTTATAAGGAAGCTGAGATGCATAGTTGACTGGGAACTTAATAATAATTCTAAACACTTGGGCTTGCCATTATTGAGCATGGAAATATCCATGAAACCTCCTTGTCCCATTTAACTACCCACATTCATTATTGCCTACATGCAGTGGCTTTGATTTGACTGTCCTCCTACACGAGACATCACTTCTTCATGGAACAAATCACATTCATCACAAGCTCAGCTCGATTTATTGATCTGCAGCCACTGGCTTTGAGATGGTTTGGATACAGAGCAAAAAATTCCAAAAATCTGGAAAAAAGATGTAATGTTTAGCAGATTGGTGGCTTTAGGGGGGAAACTAGACCATTGAAATAGACCAGGCTGGATAGAGAGCTGCATATCAGGTCTGTAACAAGACACATTCTCCAGCATTGTCACCATACCAATGAGGTTCTCGGTCTCAAGATAATTATGTAACAGTATCAAATTGCTGCTGCAGAGATATAGTCAATAATAGATATATAGAATGGAGATTTATTTGTAATACTTTTGCAGCATAGCATCAGTAATACGATTTCGATTGAAATGTTAAAAACTCCACGACAGCATTGTAATTTTGGCAAGGTTAACAAGCTGAGGAAGGACAAGGAAAACTTACAAATACGTGCAATCATAAAATTTCCAGCCACAGGGACACACCCTAGAGGGAGGAGCATATGGAGACGAGTGCGCTTTAAATAAGGGCTGGAGGCTGTTTGTCAGCACAGCACCATTCAGAACTCTAGCAGAACTATCCTGACAATCTTTTGGTTGTAGTCTGATATTCGGAGAGCTTCGTGAAAATGCGGACTGAGGTTGGAACCATATCTATTCCAATGGCTGAGAGTGAATCCCTGAGGTGAGACCAGTTTTCTCTACTGTAATTTTACTTAACATTTTTTACTTAACATTAAACCCAAGCTGCACTATCACAATGGAGCTCTTTTTGAATTATAGATATGTTTACAACTGCTAGATATGTCAGATCCCTGGCCAAAACAACCTACAGAATGATTTTCTTATCATGAAAAAATAGAAATACCATTTGAAATAATCTAGTTTCAATTGTCTCTGCAATATTTGAGAGGGAAGTGGACCTTGGATTAAATGTATGGCAGAGTCTATGTTACAGTTAAACAAAGAGATTTACTTGCATATCCATTATCAAATGTGGCGATATTCACACTGAATTCACACTGGTTATGAAGACACCTGTAAGGATTTCTTAGATACATTTTCTGATTTATGGCATAGATGTTTAGCTGATAAGTATTGGTGGTGGTTAGCATGGATCTTAATGCTGAGAGATTATACCATTAACACAAGATTGAGTACTTTTAAGATAGAAGTACGGACCAAATGCTTATACCACGTGAAGTGTTTTCTGTTCACCATCTGCTAGAACTCCCATTTACCCTTTTTCCCATAAAATGATTGTAACAATTCTTCTGTCCTCAGAACATTGCATTACCAGCATAGTGTGGATTTTCATCTCACCTCTCCTACTTCTTGCCCACGTGTCAAGGTAAGACATTTGAGATTACACCAGAATATATTTGGGGGAATTATTTCACTTTGTTAAAATTAGAGCAAACTTGAATCGACAAATATTCAGCTGCTATGCATGACCAGAATTCATGATGATAAAATATGACGTTAGGAACTTCACAATAAATACTTGCTAAGCGCAGAGCTTCAATTCTTAAACCTGCCTGATATTTAGCCTGCCTGTCCGAGGTTGTAGAGTTCCCTGGGTATCAATTATGCTACATCGAACTATCAGCCCCTCTGGCATTGTTCTCCAATACTGTAGCCACTGAGTGATGGATTTAATGTTGGTTTCTCATTTTGCAGAGCCCATTTCAAAAATGTTTATCAAGTCCAATGGAGTCGAAACCTGCCTGTCTCGATGCAGAGAGTTACCAATTGAAAATCACAGGGAAATCTTCATCCATTACCGCATCCAGCTCTGTCAAGTTCACTCTGGAAAAGGCCGTCATGTTAGCCCTTGCTGTTGAAAGATTCAAGAAAAAGCTGGGGCAGCCATGGCGAGATGGCTTGGGCAGTGAGGCCAGTTGCTTTCAGGATACCGACTTGCTCGGGAACTTCAATGCACTCATAGAAGGTGAGCTGAATTTTCTTTCTGGTGTTACCATTCTGTTAGCAGTAATTGGTTACAACTGATAGCAATGTGTTTATTGTTTAGTCTGAAAGCTGGCATTTTGCTGTTAATCCCAGTGGTTCTGTTGACACTGAATTCTAACTGTTGCTCATTCAGTGTCGTGAGATTACCTACCAAACGCAGCCAATGCCTTGTCCTAAAGATCTGCGTAGAAAGACCATCGATAGTCATCGAAAAGAGTCAATAAACACAGATTTGCCAGCTGCCAATATCCAGAGAACAATTCATAAGGAAACATTATGGTCCAAGATTTTATTCCAGTTTAAACTCTGTTAATTTGTAAATAATTCATTCTGAATTGTGCCAACAGAAGCTATCAACTACACCAGCTACGATGATACTGAAATGGCAGTCGGTTCTTACAGGTTCATGCAGAGTGAATGTCAACAGGTGAGGGATGATCACGACAAATCCCTGAAGTTGTCAGACAACCTCCAGCTCACGGCCATGTTCTTGCAGCAGTCAAATGATGAAGGTGGGTAAAGCATATAACAGAGTGTGGAAAGTAAGGCAAGATTGTAAAAAAGTATCAAAATCTTAAAGATATTAAGGTGAATGGAAGAGAACACCTCACAGGAAAAGGAATTATCTTCAATTTTCCTTCACTTTTGATCCTGGACATGTGCTGATCCTTGTCTGGAACATTTCTTCACAGGATCATGTAACTTCCAGTATTGTCATGCTTGTCTAACATGAGTGGCATATGAAGCCAAGCCAAAATATGCATACCTGCAGGACAACTGGGTCAGGAGCAGTTACAGGAGCCTGGATAGTCTCTCTGTCCCCTGTTGTTTAAATTAGCTATTTGTCTAACCTTGACCCCATGGCCATAGATGGCTTGGTTATGATCCTGTTAAAGCATTTACCCTGAAAAACTGTATTGCAGTACTTTTATCGACATGAACATTTATGCATTTTGGTTACAGTGCTAAAATATTCTTCCTTTTGCTTACAGTAACACTCAATGTGAGGTACTACAAGGCGACTGTCAGTGAAAATAATCATTTGCCAGTTGTTCTGGGAATCAACAATGAGAATCTGTTTGTCTCTTGCACTGGGCCACAGGACAGTCCCAGGATGAAGGTGGAGGTAAGAGATCACACATGTGCACATGTTTAACTGATAGTTATACAGACCCTTATCATTGCTTTCTGCAGAATTTGCTTCTCCTTCCGCCCTGTCCTCGTACTTTCTACAAACTGTTTAGTTTAGTTATTTGATCCATGTTTTGTAATGATTCCCTCACTTTGGATTTGGAAACCTATATGTACACCAAAGTCCCTTATATTCTAGTTCCACAGCCTCAGTGAAATGTCTTCACATAACTTTCAGCACACCTGTAATCCCCTTGAACAACTTCCATTCCAAGGGACTGACCACCCTCCAGTATTGGCATGAGTTTCCTCAGGTGCTCTGGATTCCTCCCATATCCCAAAGATTAATTGGCTACCGTAAATTGCCCCCAGTGTAGATGGATGGCAGGAGGGAGGTAAAAGAGAACAGGCTACAGAGAAATAAGTGGGAAATGGGTTCATTCCATGGGCCGAATGGCCTCTCTCTCTCACTAGTATAAGAACAGTTGCAAAAATACATTCTCCCAAGAGCTCATCCTTACCTAATGCACCAAAAAGCTTTTCAGCAGGATTGTTGGGAGATTAGAGTGTGATTCACTACTGAATCCTCACAATCCTCACCTTTGTGCCCAATCCTGAAATCCTGAGGTGTATGTCCCCTTCCTAGCCAAGGTGAGCCAGGTCAGCATAGTTCCAAAATTGAACTGCAAGCTATTTATGAATTTGCATATAGTTTATGAGGAGCCTAAACAGTGTACCAGCCCTCCACAGAGCAGAATTCCACAAGAAGGGTATAAACACTAAAAGATTTGGCAATATTAGGGGTGAATGTAGATATCTGTAACTGGCACGTATCTGCTCTAGTGTGGTCAACAGGAATTGAAATAATATTATTTGCAGTTTTCAAATTTGAAATACAAATCTGTTTACATTTATTTTTGCCATTTATTTGCACAGAAATGGGATCAGACTCTGCACAATATCAGTTGTGCCACTGACCTGCTTCGCTTTGTGTTCTTCAAGAAGGTTTCGAATGCTGGCCACACCTTTGAGTTTGAATCGGCTATGTACCGTGGGTGGTACATCAGCACCTCCTGTAAGAATAAACAGCCTGTTGAAATGGATGTGAAAGAGCACCACAAGAGAATCACGATCTTCACAACTAAATGAGGCAATTTTGATTTCTGTGCAGTTTAGAACCGAAATCAGGAATTGTTGGTTTAGAGAGTGTGTGTATGTACTGAGTACAGACTTTTACATTTACCATTGATACGATTTATCACTGATAGAGTTGTCTTCAAATTACTGAGATGTCCAGGTAGCAATATTTGTTCCTGTTTTACTTTTTATTATTTGGAGTTAAATATTAATGAAAATATGGTGTTGTGTTTTGTAACTTGAAAACTAATTATTATAATTGTTCAATATTTTATTACTATTTAATTTTTTTTAATTATTTAATTAATTACTGTACTGGAGAAAACTTTTCCTTGGTTGAATAAATATTATGTTCTTTTCAAACAAAATAGTTTACTTCATTTCACACATATCTGTGAATTAACTGTGACAAAGGTGAAGCACTCGTAGTCCTGTTGTCCAATAAGCTCTCCCATTGCCAAACCATGTTTCAGTATTTCCACTGACACGTTGAATTTAAACGAAACTAGAGATACAGCGTTAAAACAGGTCCTGGGCCCACCGAGTCCACGCCAACCAACAATCACATATACACTAGTTCTATCCTACACACTAGGGGCAATTTACAGAAGCCAATTAACCTACAAACCCGTACGTCTTTGGAATGTGGGAGGAAACCGGAGCACCCGGAGAAAATCCACATGGTCACAGGGAGAATGTGCAAACTCGGTTCAGACAGTACCCATTGTCAGGATTGAACCTGGGTCCCTAGCGCTGTAGGGCAGCAACTCTGCCGTTGCGCCAATATGCCGGCCTAATATTGGTCTGTTTCAGTTTGTCTCCATTAAATATATGCAGGATGCCTGCTCCTTATCATCGCCCTATATTCATGGCCTAGGGATGCCCAAAAGCATTTCACAACCCAGAATTTTTTTTAAAGTTTGTCACTGTTATAATAAAGAAAAATGCAAGATGATTTATAAGTAAATTAATACTTTTCAGTGAATGTATTTACAAGTACATAAGTTTTACAAACCTACTAGCCAGTGAAAATTAAATATGGCCAACCTTTATAAATGAAGGTTTTTCATTTTAGTTATCAATCTGACATACATATTTAAGCATGTGAAGCATAAAACCAAACATATATTCTCATTCATATTTATGGGTATTCTCATACTTGAAAGATCAAGGTTTCATAATGCAGGAATTGATTTTGAAATCTACTGGCAACAAACTTGGAATACAGTAAACTGTGAAGAATTAGAAAGGCCAGTAGTGGAGAGAGACAGATGGCTATTGAAAGTGAAATATAAGAAATGTTAGTTAAATTCTATTATTTATTGTATAACCTGACTGTACAGATACATATCCAACTGCACTTACTCAAACAGTGTCAATCAGACACAAAATCCTATAATCCTCACACTAAGGAAAATAATTAATCATATCTTAATATTTAGTTATGTATTTCAGTTTTAAAGGAACATAAAGAAATATTAACTTGCTCAAACCTGAAGTCCAGACTTAAATAATCATGGGAACTTTACAAATCAGGACAGGAATTGTAGAGGCTCTGAAGAAAATGTCCTTTCCATTTACAAACAAGATTTACCTCTAGACAATTTATGTTGTCTGCATTCTCCAGTCAGATTGTCTACGACATTTCAGAACTTTTAAAAGTGCTGATAAACTCAGAGCTCTTCCCCATCCAAAAAAAGTTACAAGTCAATGGCACATGACTATTGGTTAAAGCCCTGTCCCACGATACGAGTTCATTCCAAGACTTCTCCCGAGTTTGCCCTGATTCGAACTCGGAGATTTACAATAATGGCCACTCGTCAGTATTCGGGGCTCTCGTGGACATTTTCCAACATGTTGAAAAATCTTCACGAGTCTTCCTGTGCTTACCTGCCGTTAGCGAGTCTTCCTGAGTACCTGCCGTTAGCGTTACGAGCCGCTAAGAGACGTCCCCGAGCTCCAACGTACCCGCTACGTTCATTCTCCGTGCTCACCACGAGTTTGATATTTTTTAAAAACTCGGGAGAGCTCTTGGAATGAACTTGTATCGAGGGACAGGGCTATTAGTATGCAGCATCCTATAAGGAAAAGAGGATTGATGAGGGAAAGGCTGTGTGTGCTTAGACTTTAGCAAGGCTTTTGACAAGGTCCCATAAGTCTGCTTGTCTATGTTAGGATCGAATGGAATACAAGGCGAGCTGGCCAATTCGATTCAAAATTGACTTGAAAGAAAGAGTCAAAGGGTAGTGTGTTGCAGGGTTGGGTGCTGGTTCTCCTGCTGTTTCCCATGTACATTATCAATTTGGATGACAATAGACAGGCATACCACTGTATATTCTGTGGTTAATTGACAGTAATTATCTTATTCATATATAGTATTAAATTATGATTTTATACTATAATTTATCTATATACTACCTGAAGAGACAACAAATGTGATGTGATCCTTTCATACATGGCCCTCGGGATCAAAGGAGGGACTGCAATAGTCAGGGGATTAAAACAATTATCACATAATAGAAAAATTAAAAGTATATTCAGTTTAAACCAACATCTGCAGATAACTACGTATAAAGGCGAGTAATGGTCTGCAAGAAGATTGCTATCATGGAGTTAACCTCCTGCAACACCGAAAATGCTGGAAACATTCAGCAGGTTAGGCTGCATTTGTGGGAAGAAAAGCAATTATTCAGGTCAGAGATCAGAGTCATAGTGTGTGGAAACAGGACATTAGGCCCAACCGACCCACGTCAACCAACTAGTCCCTTCTACACTAGTCCCACCTGCCTGCGTTTGGACCATATCCCTCTCAGCCTATCCTATCCATTTACCTGTCTAAATGTTTCTTAAACGATGCAATAGTACCTGCCTCATGATTTTGTACACCTTTATAAGATCACCTCCCATTCTCTTGCACTTCAAGGAATAAAGTCCTAACCTGCTTAACCTCTCCTTACAGCTCAAGCCCTCGAGTCCTGGCAAGATCCCCATAAAATCATTTGTCAAAATTGCAGTATTTTTTTTATTTTAACTTACTGAGTGAACCTTCTGAATTGTATGATCTAATATTTCGAATCAGCGACTGATCTGAGGATCAATGGCAATTAAGAACTAACAGTGTATCATTAGGATGTGGGAGAAAACCTGAGCACCCTGGGGGAATTCCATGTGGTCACACGAAGAACATGGAAATTCCATACACACAGATCTGACATCAGGATCAAACCTGGGTCACTGAAGCCAGATGGCAGCAACACTACTTGCTGTGACACAATGCCACCCTACTGGAAACTGGCCCGATTGAAAAAAACATAATCTGAGGGGAAAATTAGTTGTCTGGAATTACCTTCTTCAGAAGGGAGAAGTGCAAGGTAGGGTCCAATTGAAATGTATAAAATGATAGGCATCTTGAGAATGATTCCAAAATCAGTGGGCAGAGAATTAAAGTATTCACTCCAAGGATTAATAATGGGGAAAACACTTGTCACGTAGAGGTGTCTGCAACTCATTGGCTGAAAGGGTTGTACCAGCAGATACCATTAATGAGGCTACTGAGAGCAAAGGTCATACTTTCAAGAACAATGAATTCCTCATTTAAGACAGGGATGAGGAGGAGTTTCTTCTCTCATAGTTGTGACTCTGGAATTTTCTAGCAGAGAACTGTGGACATAGAATCACTGAACATATTAAAGGCAGAGAATGAAATGGTAGAACTACAAGGGAATCAATTAGGAGTGAGTGGGGAAAGTGTTGATGGAGCTAAAGATGGGATGATTTTTGATGCCATTGAATGGTGAAATACACTCTGCGGGCTCAGTTAGCTTCATCTTGTTTATTACATAAGCCTCTATGCCTTTAAGTAAGTATGGGCCGTGAAGAGCCTGGCCTGGGCTAATGTATCAGTGTCGGTACACGGAATTAGGCTGCAAAACTCTTTTTCAACTGCACATACATTCACTGGACTTAATGCCCATCTTTTGTTTATAGATTCTATCATGAAATTCATTTCAATGGTTCCAATGATTACAGCTATTGGAGAAGCTGAAATTGATTCTGAAGATTGGATACATGGTTAAAATCATGAAACGTTTAGATAGATTAAAGGAATGGAAAATTGTTTCAGCTGAGAAGTTCATAACCTGTTAAAAATGAGATGGCTCAGACATAAGGTAAATGGTAAATCATCCAAAAGCATTATCAGGAAAAAATGCTTGCTGCATCAAGAGGATTTGGAATACACTGTCTGAAATGGTTCAGGACACAAATTCTATAGGAGCTTTTCATTTAGATATTGGATAAATACTCAAAGGAATAACAAATCATATGAATATGGGTGAAGAACAGGGAATTAAACCAACTGGATTGCTCCTACGAAGATCTGTTCTTTTGAAATCTACACTCACAAACCTGATGCACTTGGCAGCATGCAGTGCCACCTAGTGCCAAGTCTTATGCTAAATTATACAGTCATAAGTAATAGAAGCAGAATTTGGCCATTCGGCCCATAAAGTCTACTCCGCCATTCAATCGCAGTTGATCTATCCTTCTGAACCTTCTGAATTTTGTAGTCGGCAGGGCAGTACTCTGCATATCTCCAACTTCGACAATTTTACATTTTTTATCAAGCCAATTAATCAAGCCAATTAACCTGCAAACCTGTACGTCTTTGGAGTGTGGGAGGAAACCGAAGATCTCGGTGAAAACCCACTCAGATCATGGGGAGAACGTACAAACTCCATACAGACAGCACCCGTAGTCGGGATCGAACCCAGATCTCTGGCGCTGCATTTTGCTGTAAGGCAGCAACTCTACCGCTGTGCCACCGTGACTGCCCCTATCTTTCCCTCCTATCCCCATTTTCCTGCCTTCTTCCCATAACCCTTGCACCCGTATGATTATAGAATCATAAAACGATGGAAATCATTTGGCCTGTGTGTCTATGCTGGATTTTTGAAAGAATTATCTAAATAAGTTTACTTCCTAGCACTTTCCCTATAATATACTTTCCACAATGTTTAAGTGGAATCCTTCTTCATCCTCTGCTGGATCTACACTTTCCACCTGTGGTTTAAGGTGTTCTTCACTTAGACGATTGCGAATCTCTGGAATTCTCTGCTCTAGAGGGTGCTGGAGGCTGGTTCATTTGCTGAAATTTTGTTTTCACTGATGACACTGGACCACACATAAAGGAAATTGGGAAAATTACAAAATAAAGTACTTGTAAGTTTAAGTCACTATTAATCGGCATGGTGGTGCAGCAGCTGATCTATCTCTCCCTCCTATCCCCATTCTCCTGCCTTCTCCCCATAACCCTGACACTCGTGCCAATCAAGAATCTATCTATCGCTGTCTTAAAAAGATCCATTGACTGCCTCCACAGCCTTTTGTAGCAATTAATTCCACAGATTCACCACCTCTGACTAAAGAAATTCCTCCTCATCTTCTTAAAGGAACCTCCTTTAACTCTGAGGCTACGACCTGTGATCTGTGTGATGGACTGGGCTACATCTACAACTCTCTGCAATTTTTTGCTGTCATGGGCAGAGCTGTTCCCAAACCAATCTATGATGCAACTCTACAGAATGCTTTCTATAGTGTATCTGGAGACATTTGTAAGAGTCAGTGGAGTTATGCCGAATTTCCTCAGTCTTATCACGAAATAGAGGCGTGTGCCTGTCACAGCAATGTGGCTGGTCCACCACAGATCATTGGTAATATTAATACCAAGGAACCAGAATCTCTCATCCATTTCAACACCTTTGATGCTGATTGGGGCATATGGCCCATCCTGCTTCCTGAAGTCAATAAGTTACTCCTTTGACTTGCTGAAATTGAGGGAAATGTTGTTATTCTGACACCATATCACTACGTTCTCTATTTCCTTGCTGAGTTCGCCATCTCCTTCATATACTCCCTGCACATGCACCTGAATTCATTGGAAGAACATGATAGAGAGAATCAACAACTTCAAGTTCCTGGGCATGCACATCTCTGATGACTTATCTTGTTTTTTTTAGTTTAGTTTATTATTGTCACGTGTTCTGAGGTACAGTGAAAAGCTTTTATTTGCATGCTATCCAGTCAGAACGATTCTACATGAATAGTCAATCCCCCACAGTGCACAGACGAAGGATAAAGTGTACAACATTTAGTACAAGATATAACATTGAAGTCTGATAAAGTCCAATTAAAGATCATTCAAAGGTCACCAATGAGGTAGATGGGAGGTCAGGACCACGAACTTGGGCAGAGCTCATTGATGCAAGTACAAAAAAACCTCACCAACATCACAACTCGCTCTTCGTACAGGTGAGCGGTGAAGAGCATAATAACTGGTTCCATCATGGCCGAGTTTGGAAATTCAAATGCCCCAGAATTAAGGAGGCTGGAGAAAGTGGTGGACGTTACCCGGTCCATCATGCGAAATGACCTCCCCGTCTTTGAAGAAAACTACCAGAATCCCAGCCACTAGAAGGCAGCTAATATCACGAAAGACCTAGCCATACTGTCACCACGCTGCTGCTGTTACCATCGGGAAGAAAGTTGTCCTCGGGTTCAAGAACAGCTTCTTCCCGTCAGACTCTTGAACTGCACAACCTTAACCATAACTCTACCTCAGCACCAAAATATCATGGGCTGTATATGTAGGAAGGAACTGCAAATGCTGGTCTACGCCAAAGATAGATACAAAATGCTGTAGTAACTCAGCGGGTCAGGCAGCATCTCTGGAGAAAAAGAATAGGTGATGTTTCGGGTGGAACCGTTCTTCATACTGAGAGTCAGGGGAAAGGGAAACTGGCTGTATGAAAAGGTTCTGCAGGAGGAATCACAGAGGAGGAGCAATGAGAGAGGGTGTTGCAGAACTCCTGACGGAGAGAGAACGTCTTCAAAGTAGGCATACCTCAAGGAGATTTTCCAGTGGTGCAGACAAAGTGTGTAGGAATGAACTGCAATGCTGGTGTAAGACTGTTTCTCTGCGTACTTAATCATGGTCTGGTTTACCCAGTAATCTGATATTTTATTTGTTGTGTGGTTGAGTTTAATGTTCCTGTGAAGCTGCAGCAAATAAGAATTTCATTATTGTGGTCCCAGTACATATGACAATTAACCACTCTTGACGTTACAACCCTTCAAGGAGGCTTTGAGTACATCGTTGAATCTTATCTCTGTCGACCTGGTAATTCCTTCCCCGCGATAGAGCATGGAACGGAGTCACGGAGATTGTAGATGCTGGAAATTTGAGCAAAACACTAAATGCTGGAGGAACTCAGCAAGTCAGGCAGCATCTGTGGAGGGAATTACACGGTCTGGATCCGACCCGAAACGTCGTCTGTTCATTCCTTCACCGAATGCTGTATCATGGCCCGCGTGCAAGAGAGTGTCTGTCCTACCTCCTGGGCTGAGGTATTCCATGCCACACACGCTGAGACGGGCTGAACTGTTCCATGCCAGTGATGCCACACACGCTGAGACGGGTTGAGGTGAGGTGGTCCACGTTAGCCGGGCCGGGTTGAGGTGATGTGGTCCACGTTAGACACGCCGGGTTGAGGTGAGGTGGTCCACGTTAGCCGGGCCGGGGTGATGTGGTCCACGTTAGACACGCCGGGTTGAGGTGAGGTGGTCCACGTCAGACACGCCGGGCCGTCTCTTCCTTGCTCTAGCATCTTTGGTCCCTTCACTGGCGCCGCCGATCCCGGGCTCCGCCGCCAGGGGGGCGTGGCCAGCGCCATCGTCATCGCGGCTGCCATTGGCGGATTTTGAATCGCGTCGTGTTGGCGCCGCGGGCGCGAGGGGCGCGAGCGGCGGTTTGAACGCGGCGGCGGTTGGGAGGCGGCGGCGGCGATGATGATGGAGGCGAGAGCGCGGAGCGGCCGCGTTCGGATGGCGGAGTCAGGTGAGGCCGGGCCTGGGGGGGGGAGACAGCCGGCAGGCAGGTAGCGGGATCACAGCGCCCCTTCTGTCCTGGGCCTCCTCCATTGGCAGAGTGAGGCTCAGCGCAAATTTCAGGAACAGCAGCTCATATTTCGCTTGGACAGCTTACACCCCAGGACATTGACTCCTCCAACTACAAGTACCCCTTGCTTTATCTCTATCTCCATCCCTCCCTATTTCTCCCACCAGTCTGACTGCCCCCCCTGATTTAATGTTATCTCTGTATGCTTCGTTGTCAACTTCTCCGAGCTAACAATTATCTATCCAATATTTTCCTTGAGCAGCATCCCCTTAGATGTCTCGTTTTCACACCTTACACTTCCTTATCTCTGTGTCTCTCCCCCCCCCCCCCTCCTCTCCTCACTCTCAGTCTGAAGAAGGGTCTCACCTGAAACGTCACCCATTCCTGTTCTCCAGAGGTACTGCCTGTCCCGCTGAGTTACTCCAGCATTTTATGTTGTATCTTTGCCCGTTCTCTACAGCTTGCCTGACTAAGCCTGGTTCCAGGCCCCCATGATCAAGGTGGGTAGGTGGGGGGGGGGTGTATGGACAACAGCTGTTTGGTGGTGACGTCCACGCTTTTGATGCTTGATCTACCTGGGGCATTAGGTGAGATGAGTTATTGGCACTAGTACAAAAACACAATGCTGGAAGTGCCCAGACATAGAGTCACCTGGCAGGGTATTGGTTTGGTTTATTACTGTCACGTACACAGTGATACAATGAAAAAACATTGGTTTACAAGCTATCCAGTCAAATCATACCATTCATGAGTGTAATCGAGCCATGCACAAGTAAACAGCTACTTCACGGTGGCGCAGCGGTAGAGTTGCTGCCTTACAGCGAATGCAGTGCCAGAGACCCGGGTTCGATCCCGATTACGGGTGCTGTCTGTACGGAGTTTGTACGTTCTCCCCGTGACCCACGTGGGTTTTCTCTGAGATCTTCGATTTCCTCCCACATTCCAAAGACACAGAGGTTTGTAGGTTATTTGGCTTGATAAATATAAAAATTGTCCAGTATAAAATTGTCCAACTTCCTGCATAGTCCCTGGTGGACTCTTTGGAAGTAATGACCACAAGGTACTACTTTCGCAACAAGTGCTCACTGAAAATTTACTAGCAATCGACACAAGGGCAATGATACACTTTTAAACAATGTAACATATAGCCTTCAGTAATTTTAGCTCGCAGTTACAAAAATAAATTATACTAAAAACACATTTATTTTTGAAAATTCTGTGGTGAAATATAACTTTGGTATTGACAGTCTAGAACATTTTGGCTCTGAAAGCCCATTGACACGTTGTTTTTATTATTCAATTTTACATAGCGTAAGGTTGCTTAAGAATACTGCTATCCTGTTTTTGAAGAATGGCCTGTGCTGAGAGGATTCCCTGAAGGTGGCAGCACAGGGATGGTGAACCTCTGCCTAACCTGTAAGGACTGTCAGCTTTGTAGCAGGCTTGATCTAAAGCAATGACGAGATACAGTGCAGGAAGGTGATGGAGAACTTAGTAGCATGGTGTCAAGACAACAACGCCTCCGTCAAAGTTAGCAAAATAATAAAGTAGGTTATTGCCTTCAGGAGTTACACAATCTAGTTGGCAGATGCATCAGTGGTGCTGAAATGCAGATGAAGGAGAGAATAAAATTCCTAGGTTTAAATAGCACCCACAATTTGTCCTGATCCTACCATATTAATGCTACAGCCACGAAAGTATACCAATACCTTTACTTCAGAAGACTACGGAAATTTGGTATGTTTCCAATGACTCTATAACCAATTTCTACAGATGCCCCATAAAAAAAGCATCCTGTTATGACATGCAACTGCTCTGCTCATGACTGCAAGAAATTGCAATGAGTACACGTGACAATAAACTACATTAAAACGGATTTTTAATACCTCCTAACTTCTGACAATCAGCTTTTTTATTGAACCAATGTTGTTGGCGTTGATATCTATTGTGACCACTGGCAGTTCTCGACCCAAAACGTCACCCATTCCATCTCTCCATAGATGCTGCCTCACCCGCTGAGTTACTCCAGCTTTTTGTGTCTACCTTTAACCTCACCAGAATATACTGGAGATGACATCCTTTACCCTAGCACCAATGTACCACCCTGGAGTTATGTTTGCAGCTGCAGTAACTGCTTTTGTCCAATGACAAGAGGAACATTGTGATAGTGCTGGTAGGCTTGATCCCAAACAAATTACAGGCAACACATTGTACCTGCCTTTTTATTATGAGATATATCTATTGCCTAGTTTATAATTTCATTAGTTGTGTGTTTCTGACTCGTAGTAGTTGCAATATGGTCAGCCCTATATCCTGTTGCAATTTAGTGTATCCTCAGGTTTGGTTGAATGAATACAAATTTAATCTATAGCAATTTTTTTAATCTCCAAAACAGAACTTCGAAGGCAACAACTTGAAGCTTATCTCCAGAGAAAAGGGAAATTGAAGGTTCCAGGTCTGACTAACAGGTTTGTCCTTATTAGTTAGCAAAGCTCTCGCTGCAATTTCAACATAAAATTTATGAATTATGTAACCCCATTCCTTTGAGTCATAGAAGTTATGATATATGTAATGTGCCTTTAATGACTTAATAGACTTAAGTGCAATACGAATTATACATAAAACCACCTACAGACAATCAACAAAACCATTATTTATCCGACTAAAAACATTAAAATTTCAAGATCTGACAGATTATAAAACTATCCAAATTATGTTCAAAGCAGCTAATCAGCAATTGCCTTGTAATATCCAGGGGTTGTTCCAACGGAGAGAAAACAAACACAACCTGAGAGGAACCTATATATTCGAAAAACCGGCAATAAGAACTAATGCAAAACTCCATTGTGTTACAGCAAAGGGTGTTAGTCTCTGGAATAACTGCCATGATGAGCTGAAAAAATGTAAGACTCTATTCAAACTAAAAACACTCTTCAGAAACAAAAGATTGAATGGTTATGAGCTGGACCATTGATTTTCTTTTTCTGTTTGGTTATTTCTTGTTTGTGGACTGTTCAACAGATTTTGGGTCCATTTGTTCCCATTATTTTGTTTTTCCATGAAAATGTATAGAAAATAAGAGGGGGTAGGACCAGAAAAGTTTTCAAACTTCTTCTTACCCCTTTTGAACATGAACGATATTATTTGTATTATTTGAGTTACTTATTTGCTTGTTTTTCCTTTGTGTTTTCTTTTCTGTTTTATTGCTTATAAATTTATTGTGTTTGTGTTTTTTAACATGTTCAATAAAAAAATGTTTTTAAATTAAGAATAATTTAAAAAAATAGTCCACACATGCATAGGGGTTCCAGGCATGCGTAGTAATTTTACTGACTGGAAAAGCTTGTCCTTGAACATGGTGGCAGCGGTGGTGCCTTAAAGAATCATTTTTTCTGCCACAATCAGGCTCCCGGCTGGAACAGTTAGCTGCTAAGGACTAGTGAAACTGTCAAGCCCGTAGGATTGGTGAGTGAGCAGCATTTAAGGCACGGAAAATATTAAAACTGCCGGAAAACGACATGGCTACCCGAAGGGTGGGGCAGACGGCCGCTCGGCAACAAGCTGAGTCGAGTGTGGATGAGGAGACGGGCCTATGCAGACGGCCATCGGTAGCACTCCACAGCACGCTGCTGGTCCACCTCCCGTGAGCGATATACGTCAACCGCAGGGTGATTGAAGGTTGGAAAACATGGCGTTGCATGTGGGCAAGCTACAGCGATCTCCGGGTGTGCATCGATCCACGGCCGCTAAACAAAGCGCTGAAACGAGAACACTATCCGCTCCCAGTTATTGAGGACATCTTGCCAGATCACGACCAAGCGAAGATCTTCAGTAAGCTAGACATGAGCTCGGCTTTCTGGCAGGTGAAACGTGACGACGAATCGTGCAATCTGACGACGTTCAACACGTCTTTCAGGCGTTACCGGTGGCGCCGATTGCCATTCGGTTTAAGTGTATCGTCTGAAATCTTGCGGCGAAGATTACATCAAGCGCTTGAAGGGCTACCATTTGGATAGCAGTAACAGGATCGGTCCGAGTCAGCATGGATTTACGAAGGTGAAATCATGCTGACTAATCTGGAATTTTTTGAAGATGTAACTAGGAAAACGGACAAGGGAGAGCCAGTGGATGTAGTGTACCTGGACTTTCAGAAAGCATTTGATAAGGTCCCACATAGGAGATTAGTGGGCAAAATGAGGGCACATGGTATTGGGGGTAGAGTGCTGACATGGATAGAAAATTGGTTGGCAGACAGGAAACAGAGTGGGGATTAACGGGTCCCTTTCAAGAGCTTCAAATTCCTGGGCGTGCACATCTCTGAAGATCTCTCCTGGTCTGAGAACACTGATGCAATTATAAAGAAAGCACATCAGCGCCTCTACTTCCTGAGAAGATTACGGCGAGTCGGTTTGTCAAGGAGGACTCTCTCTAACTTCTACAGGTGCACAGTAGAGAGCATGCTGACCGGTTGCATCGTGGCTTGGTTCGGCAACTTGAGTGTCCAAGAGCGGAAAAGACTACAAAAAGTAGTAAACACTGCCCAGTCCATCATGGCTCTGACCTCCCTACCATCGAGGGGATCTATCGCAGTCGCTGCCTCAAAAAGGCTGGCAGCATCATCAAGGACCCACACCATCCTGGCCACACACTCATCTCCCCGCTACCTTCAGGTCGAGGTACAGGAGCCTGAAGACTGCAACGTCCAGGTTCAGAAACACCTACTTCCCCACAGCCATCAGGCTATTAAACTCAACTCAAACAAAACTCTAAACATTAATAGCCCATTATCTGTTTATTTGCACTTTATCTGTTTTATTTATACATGTGTGTATATATTTATATAATGGTATATGGACACACTGATCTGTTCTGTATTCATGCCTTCTATATTCTGTTGTGCTGAAGCAAAGCAAGAATTTCATTGTCCTATCTGGGACACATGACAATAAACTCTCTTGAATCTTGAAAGTATGAAAGTTAGTGCAGTGAAACTGATAATCCATCATCCTTGGCATTTCTGATGCCAAAATAGCGATTTTTCTGAAATGCATAATGTTAATCATTTAAATATCCAGACATGGTTTTATTTCATGTTTTTTACATGTTGCATTGTAGTATAATGAATTTTCTGGTGAATCCAGTGAGTTTAAAGGGAGTCGGAAATATGTAAGCACTGCACTCGGGCTCCCGATACAGGCCTACTGATTCATAAGCCCTGCTGTGCTACCCTCTGAATCAGGATCTAGGTGCACACCTAGCTCACGATCCAGACCCAGTCACATTCCATACTGATGAGTGAGACAGATAGTAAGTAGGCTGTTATATTTTCTGAACAATTGGATGAACAATTTTCAGGTTATTGGAATTTTACTGTGTTAGTAAATAAAAGTTGCTAGTGAAGCCTGAAAACTGATCCCAAGGACATTTGAGCTACGCAGAGCATTTTGGAGTCGGTGATCACTATGGTTATTGCATTTCAAAATTCTACAGAGTTAGGGGTCAATTTCAGCACAGTCAGTCATTTAACACTCAGATAAGGGATCTCATCAATCGAAAGGAATTCTCTACCCCTGATGGCTGTGGAGGTTATCATAGATTGTGTTCAAAATAGAAGATAGATATATGGATGTAAGGCACAAAGGGATATGGGAATAGGGCAGGAAAATTATGTTAAGGTAGAAGATCGGGCAGTGTAAGAATAAGGAGTAGGTCATTTAGGACTTCACCCAGAGAGATGTGAATCTGGAATTCTCTGCCATAGAAGGCAGTGGAGGACAATTCACTGGATGTTTTCAAGAGAGTTGGATATAGCTCTGGGATAATGAAATCAAGGGATATGAGGAGAAAGCAGGTATGGGGTCCTGATTCTGGATGATCAGCCATGATCATATTGAATAGCGATGCTGGCTCGATGGGTTGAATGGCCTGCTCCCGCACCTATTTCCTATGCTTATATTCAAAATTAATGTAGGATACCAATGTCTGCAGTATTATCCTTTAATAATAATATTAGATCTGAAGGACATTATTAACTTTAGTGGAGAGCCTGGACAGATGTAAAATGTTTCAGCCCTTTGGTTTAATGGTAAGAAAGTGCCTATTTACTATGTTTGCATTTTAGCTTCATTTAAAAAAAACAATTAAATAAGCAGACACTTAGAAAATGCAAGTTTGAGATTTTTTTAAACATACAGTTTGAAGGTCTATTACAACCTCCTCTGCAAGTCCTTTAACATACAGATTGCATCTTCAGGCATAATCTGTAATCCACCATGTTGATTGACATACCTGTACCATATAAAAGTGACGTTTCTGAATTGAATAGGTTTATTCATTCATTGTCCATTTTAACTGTTTGTCTGAGTAAATAGTTCCTAACTTTTTAGTTTGTAGTTTTCACCTAAAAATGTATCTTTTCAGGTATTATTTAGGGGACAAAAACAATCGGAAAATACAACAAAGAACTGCTCCATTCATAGTTGGGTTGGTAAGTAGGAACCTATGATCCCTTTTCAAACTAAGTCGATTCAAGTTATTTTTATTAAATTGCATAAGTTTGTAATGCACTACTGCATTTGGTAAATCAACTTGATTGATCTTAACCCAGAGATTTTAGTGGCAGTTTATCTATTCATAATTACCATCTTTTGCAGATTGAACAACTGCTTATTTATTGAGAACAATAACAGAAATTGATGGAAATATTGGGATAACATCTGTTGATATGGAAGCAATTGGCATTTCCAGTCAAAGTTCTTTCATTAGAACATCTGCAGCGCCCAGAAATTAATATATTACCGCAGTATTCTTGCAGTCTTTTTTATTATTAAACTATTCCATTTGTGCTAAAAGACATGGAGATATAATAGATTAATCTTAATAGTTTGTGACATTTATGGGATGAGCATTGAACATGTTTTGTCATCTTTTCATGTTTTGAGTTCTGTATTGAATGAGAACTGGGAACTATTGTGTTCAAATCCCTGGTGGCTACATTTAATATCACAAAACGTTGTTTAATAGTTGACCTCTTCTCTGCTCCTTAATTTTTTTTTAAAGTGAGGGGTGAGGAAAAACATAGCTGGGAAGCAAGTAGTAATTCTAAACTTTACAATAAAGAATGATAGAATGTGATTCTTTTAATTGTGTTAATTCTTTTAATTAGCTTCAGAGGAGAAAATGAACTCGGGAGACGGTAATTAAATCATTTGAAAAGGTGATTTCCAGGTTGGGAATATGAAATGGAGTAAATTCAACGGCATAGTTTTATAAAAAGCTTTAGTTTAGTAAGTACAATATTAGTTAGTGAGCTGGATTAGTATGGTACATCAGCATACAGTGGAGTTTGCAGGAATTGAGGTTGGAGTAAGGAAAGCCAAGAAGAGAAATAGCATGAATTTAATCGGCAGAGATAGGCTTGACAGCAAAAAGGTTTACAGTTGTGAATTGATGCTCAATAAATAGATATTGTCATGGATAGATAAAGTGGGGGAGGGGGAAGTGATCAGGAAAATAAAACATCTGACATTTTCCAGTTTTATAATATTGGAAAATATTTAGAAAATGAAAATGTTAAAAAACGACCTTGGTTTATTCATTACTTCAGACAATGTTGCGTGAACTTTGTTTCAGGGAAACGCCCAGAAGCATGATGCTCATACAAAACAATCTGAACTCAAAAGCACGAACAACCCAACACGTACTAATCATGTCAAATCAATGGCTGCTAGGAATCAAGTTCAACACTGCTCGAGAACCGCTGAAAAAAATCCCGCCCTCACTCAAACAGTTTCTATGTTTCCCCAAGTTACGACTGCATTATTCCCAATGGAGTCAAATGCAGAAAAGGAAATTATTGTTGATGAATCAGCTCAAGAAAGACAATGTTTAGGAAACTTAAAACCTGAAAATTCAACACATTATGAATATATTCATAAATCAAGCAATCAAGAAAAGGAAAATAAATGTACAGTAGGTACAGCACAAACTGCTGGACAATCTACCAGTACAGTTTTAATTGATCAGTTTACACAACAGGTGAATAATACTCAAATCAGCAGATTAAAGGGGACTGCTTCAGATAATCACTCGTGGGCCGTTGGTATCGACAATATAGCCAGGGTGGTCCCTGCTGTGTCCAGGCCATTGGGCAAGTCTGGAATGGCCCCCACTCAGGCCAGGCCGGTGGGCAGGTCCAGAGCGGCGCCCACTCAGGCCAGGCCAGCGAGCAGCTCCAGAGTGGCCCCCGCTCAGGCCAGGCCGGTGGGCAGGTCCAGAGCGGCCCCCGCTCAGGCCAGGCCAGTGAGCAGCTCCAAAGTGGTCCCCGCTCAGGCCAGGCTAGTGGGCAGGTCCAGGGCGCCCCCTGCTGCAGCCAGGCCAGTGGGCAAGTGTGGAGCGGCCCCCGCTCAGGTTAGGCCAGTGGGCAGGTCTGGAGAGGCCCCCGCTCAGGACAGGTCACGGGTGCCCTCCGCTACGGCCAAGCCAGTGGGCAGGTCCAGGGCGGCCCGTGCGGTGGCACGGTCTGGCGCAGTTCCCAGTACACCGAAAGTCATGGTTAGAGCTAGACCATCGCCCCGTGCAGCCAAGCTTGTGAGCAGGCTTGGGGCAGCTCCATGTGCAGCCAAGTCTAGGAGAGCCCCTCATGCAGCCAAGCAGGTGAGCAGCTCCAGAGCATTCACCCGTGCAGCCAAATCTGCAGGTGGAATGACTGTTCCAAATGAGCATTCAAAAGCAGAGGTAGTAAAGAGCTGTGGGAAATTGAGCAAAACAGGACAACAATGTGAAAGTGAAAAATCGAGGAAATCGCCATGTATTGCAAGCAGACCGAATGGATCCAATTCTATTTCAAGTAGACCACTGACAACATGGAAACCGTTTACACGATCTGCTCAAAGATTGCATCCAACTTTGGTGTCTCCTACACAAAATATAAAGAGCAATAAAGATGCAGTACAAAACATAAGCAAATTGGCAGCATCAGTAATGAGCACAGCTAAGCAGAGAGATGATCAAAGTTCCATCACCAAGACATTGAAAGGAAAAGATGAAAGAAGGTAAATGTAAAGTTGTCTGAAATTGCATAAAATGATTTGACTTGCTTTTAATTCGAACTTTGTTGTTTGTCCTAAAAAAGTATTTTGCAATCTATTTGCCAGGGAATCTCCTGACTCTCCAGTTTTAAACTAAATGTTCAGCAACACAAGTAAATAGAATGCGAAAAAAAAGGTATATGATTTGCTTGCCTTCATTGGTCAGGCCATTGAATATTGGAGTCAAGAAAGCATGATGCATCTTTGTAGGGCTTCAATTTTTGTTATCTGTTTGTGTTCTGTTTTCATCGCATAGCTGTGCCAGCTCAGATTCTGCCTTGCTCTGAGAGACGATGCATATGAGCAGCATGAACGAATTATGTTTATAGAGTGCTCCCTCTTACAATTGAACTTGCGTTGCATTGTCAAAAACATAAATGTTGATGTTGAGCTCTGCTACCATGTAAATTTTGTGTGGATGTAATAAATCTCAACACTGAGAAACATGTCCAGTTGAATAGATGATGAGTTTGTAATTGACAGGTGTGGTAAAATATGATTAATGCGATTTGTTTGTGAAGGACATCTGTTGTGGGTTTAATCTTCAGGATTTATAGATTTTGTCGAGTAAATAATCAGGTTTACATCTCTGAAATAGGCACTCCCACAAGAAGACTAGGGTTATCTTACAATCCCCACAGAGGATCTTCTGGGACTTGTCTTACAGCTGGCACACTGCAGACATTGCACCAATGTTGGAGAGGGAAAGTTTTAAGATGCTGGAATATGGCTGGGGAGTGAGAATATTGTTTTCTCATTGAGACCCTGCCTCAGGACTCTGAGTGGAGAGCGAAGTGTCAATAACGAGGGGGGTAAGATGGACCACTAGGCGACATATGGACTGAGGAGGGTTGAAGGATGACAAGGACAATACAGTTGGGAGACAGGCAGGTGGGTGATCGATGGAAGCAGGCAATAAAATGGATGAAGGGGAGGTTGAAGGTGGACTCTTGTTAAAGTCCCACCCTTGTCTCTGAAATTTAAATTTAGTTAATAATCTGGGTTAAAAAAAATTATGTTATTAAGTTATTATGGCTGTAATCATAAAAAGTCATCTTGTTCACTAACATGCTTTCCATTGGGAAGAAATTGGTGGTTATTATCTGATCCAGCCTAGATGGCTCCAGATCCACTGATATAGTGGATTCAACAATGCCCTTTGAAATAGTGGAATGCCTAGTCAGCTACTGAATTCATTTATGGATGGGCAATAAATGTTGCCAAGGTCTCAATAGTAATAATTCAAAAGGTGCCCTTGTACTTTATTTCAATCCCTTGATCTTTCAATGGTATATTGGTGCAAGTAACACCATTCTAGGCTTTTTAAAACAATTTGTTCAGAAACCTTATCATTGCCAGTTTTTACACTTGGGTCCACCTCTCCTGATATATTTTAATTTGGATAATACTATTGGTATACAGGTGAACAGCCTGCACTACTTGTTATTCCACCATACTTGGTGCTAACACCTTGCTTGTAGCTCCCTTCGATCACAATTACTTCTGCTTGTATCACGTGCACAAGCACCCATTTCCATTATTACCCTGAAATGAGCTTAATTTCCCTTAAGATGTTCCTCGGTTTGGCTGCAAGAGGCCAAGACAAGGTTTGCAGTTCCTCATTTGCCTCATTCCTCATCTGGTATAGTTCAATTACTAATTATGATTTTTACATCTTACCAGTGGTTCTTGTTCTGTGGGCATCTGTTTCACAAAATTGCTTTTTAAGTGGGACTCTGAAATGCCTCTGCAAATCCACATCAAACACACATGTATTTACTTTCATTATTCTGCTATTTCATTAAATAGATTTGAATAAATCTATTAATGATAAAGGAGACTCAAATCTCATTTATCTTAAAACTCATCTTTTCAGTTTCCTTTCCCTTACCATACTTGCCTTATTTATTTATTTTTCAGGGGAGTTTGTGACACAAGCAAGGTTTCCATCTATTTTCTTTTCTAAGTATTTCTCTAACTGAAAGAGGGCAATTAAAAACCATCCATATCATTGCGATGGGTCAAGGCCTATGGGATCTCCCGGTTGCCAATCAGTTTGACTCTTCTTCCCATTCTCAAACTGACCTTTCTGTCTTGGGCCTCCTCCATTGCCAGAGTGACGCCACACACAAATTGTAGAAACTGCACCTCATTTTTTGCTTGCGTAGCATATAATCCAGTGATATGAACATTGAATTCTCCAATTTTAAATAACTTCCACTTGCACTCCCATCCCTCCCCCTAGTCTTTTTTTTCTCATCTCCACAGTTCTCCGTATTGTTTAGCTCTTGAGATCACACTTTCCCTAGCCACCAATGGGCACACCAGCCACCGGCCTGCAGGATGTAATTTGTGGCTGGCCCTTATTGGTCCTGTTCTTTTCTTACTTCCAGCTCTTCACTCCCCCCCCCCCCCCCCACATCTTATTTTCAGTCTGGAGAAGGGTCCCAACCTGAAACGTCGCCCATCCTTTTCCTCCAGAGGTGCTGCCACATGCAATAACTGTGTTGTGTGATCCCACAATCAAAACTCTGTATTCCTGACATATTGCATATTGCGTTGTGATTAGAGAATGAAACAGCTAATCAGAATACCATAGTATAGCAATTAAGTTATTGAGTTTGTATGCAGAGATTTGAAGTATTGACCTGGAAATAAGATTTAATCCTGCCATGGCAGCTAAGGATTATAAATTGCAGATTTTTTTTTAAATCACTAGAGTATCCATAGCAGTGTTTATGAAAATATCAGAATGTCCTTGAAGACAGGAGATCTGTCATCCTTATCAGGTTCAGATTAACGAAATCACTTGGTTAAGCTTACTACGGTCAATATCATGGGGGTTGAATTGAGTAAGAGCTTCTCTGGACAAATCCAAATAAATACTATGGTTTTAAAACACAAGTCAAAGGTTGGTATCCTGTGGGAAGTGACTTGTCTTCTGATTCTCCTAAATCTTGCCACTGTTTACAAGGTCCGAGTTAAGAGTACTTTGCTGTTCTGAAGGTACTCTTAATGTATACCTTGTAAAAGGTGGTAAGACTTATTCTCTATTTGCTTTCGTGAATGTAGCTCAAAGATTGGTGTTAACTAAGGGAAAGCAACACTCTTGATTGACATCTCATGCATCATAGAGTCATAGAGTGATAAAGTGTGGAAACAGGCCCTTCGGCCCAACTTGTCCACACCGGCCAACATGCCCCAGCTACACGAGTCCCACCTGCCTGCATTTGGTCCATATCCCTCCAAACCTGTCCTATCCATGTACCTGTCTAACTGTTTCTTAAATGTTGGGATAGTCCTTGCCTCAACTATCTCCTCTGGCAGCTTGTTCCATACACCCACCACCCTTTGTGTGGAAAAGTTGCCCCTCAGATTCCTATTAAATCTTTTCCCCTTCACCTTAAACCATATGTCCTCTGGTCCTAAATTTACCTACTCTAGGAAAGAGACTCTACCCGATCTATTCCTCTCATGATTTTATACTCCTCAATAAGATCACCACTCATCCTCCTGCACTCCAAGGAATAGAGTCCCAGCCTCTCCCTCATGCTCAGACCCTCCAGCCCTGGCAACATCCTTGTAAATCTTCTCTGTACCCTTTCCAGCTGGACAACATCTTTCCTATAACATGGTGACCAGAACTGAACGCAATACTCTAAATGCGGCCTCACCAACGTCTTACACAACTGCAACATGACCTCCCAACTTCATTGCAAACTATCTTTCCCTTTGTTCCCAGTGCACCATGGCTATTCAAAACGCATTTCAGTTGCTCACCAAGGCTACATTAGTCTTTCTCAAACTAATAAGCATAAAGGTATATGAACGCTACCACCTACAAGGCCAAATTGGACATAAATATATTGTCACCCTTGGGTCTGTTCAGTAACACTTAATTCTAGTTATTCAAGCAGGCGGTTACACATTCTTGAAAGACAATTATGGTTGGACAATAAATCTATTAAAATAAAACAAGAACTGTATTAAATGCTATTCTCACAACTTGTGCTGATCCAATGCTTGAATGTGGGATTTCGGGTGGATGTAAGACTTCCGATTGCATTAGGTTAAAGAGCAGTGGAGTTATTCTCAATTCATCCACACAGCATGATTTTTTTTTTTAAGTGGACCACTTGCTTTTGTGGGATTGCTTTGCAGAAAATCATAAAATCGTAAGTGATAGGAGCAGAATTAGGCCATTCAGCCCATCGTTTGCTATTCAATCATGGCTGATCTTTCTCCCCCTCCTAACCCCTTTCTGCCTTCTCCCCATAACCCCTGACACCCGTACTCACCAAAATAGTTGACATAGTTCTACTCTACAACAATGATTGCTGTTTAGCTTGTTACAACATTTTGAAAGTTGTTGTATGTAAAAGTACTTTATTAATAACACAACAAAATAATATGAATGGTAAAATGTATGGAATAGAAACACAGAATATAAAAGCATGGAAGTTGAAGCTTTGTGGGAGTGAGTGTGCACAGAGTTCACGTTGCTTCCTGTGCAATTGGTGCCATGATGATGCTGCTGTGATTCTCTTAATACTTCCAACATCATGGTTTCTTTTGAATTCTTCCCTGTTAAATCGAAACACGGTGGTTTTTATTTTCAACTGTACTATTCATATTTTGCCTCAGGAAACAACTTGAAGAGTGGTTAGCTTCTAAAGGGAAGACCTACAAACGCCCTCCCATGCCAACCCCTTTGAAGAAAGTTTTCAAATCTGTAAAGAAGAATTTGGAGTGTTCTTTCTTGGAAGCACTGGAAGAAGAACAGAAGAGCCTGGCAGATCGGGTGCACCACATGTTGAATGACTGCATGAAGCTGCTAGAGAGGGTATGGACGTTTTACCAGGATTGACAGCGAGATTAATGCTTCCCAAAAAAATTAATTGTCCCTGCTCCAGGATGAGTGCTGGAAGTGTTGTAGAGTATATTCAAATAGAGGTTTTGTTATGGGAAGCGCATCTTGGAATCAATCAATCGATAAGAAGGTAGACACAAAATGCTGGAGTAACTCAGTGGGACAGGCAGCATCTCTGGAGAGAGGAATGGGCGACGTTTTGGGTCGAGACCCTTCTTCAGACTGATGTCAGGGGAGCGGGCAGGACAAAGATAGAATGTAGGCAGAGACAGTAAGACTAATGGGAGAACTGGGAAGGGGATGGAGAGAGAAAGTAAGGACTATCTGAAGTTAGAGAAGTCAATGTTCATACCGCTGGGGTGTAAGCTACCCAAGCTGTTCCTCCAATTTGCGCTGGGCCTCACTCTGACAATGGAGGAGGCCCAGGACAGAAAGGTTTTTGGGAATGGGAGGGGGAGTTGAAGTGCTAGGCCACTGGGAGATCAGTTAGGTTTGCTGAGCCTGTGCTTGGTCTCCCTTCCACTCCCCCTCCCATTCCCAATCTGACCTTTCTGTCCTGGGCCTCTTCCATTGTCAGAGTGAGGCCCAGTGCAGATTGGAGGAACAGCACCTCGTATTTCACTTGGGTATTTTACACCCGCGGTATGAACATTGACTACTATAACTTCAGATAGCCCTTGCTTTCCCCCTCTCCATCCCCTTCCCAGTTCTCCCACTAGTCTTACTGTCCCGCCTACATTCTATCTTTGTCCTGCCCCCTCCCCTGACATCAGTCTGAAGAAGGGGAGGGGCCAGGCCAGGAAGAAAAAGACCCAAAACATTGCCCATTCCTTCTCTCTAGAGGTGCTGCCTCACCCGCTGAGTTACTCCAGCATTTTGTGTCTACCTTTGATTTAAACCAGCATCTGCAGTTCTTTCTTACACAGTCAATCGTTAAGGTAGGTACTAACTGCATGCAGTGGAATTATTTTCTTTCTTTTCCCAAATGGCAATCCTTATGGTATTTTCAAATAGCTGCAAAGTAGTTATTGCTTCGTTGTGTTATATTTTTTAAAGTTTACATTGTTACCTTTAGGGTTCCTCGCCTGAACAAGTGTCTGAAGCATTGCGGAATGTTCCTGGCGGTGAGAAGTTTGCCAAGTACTGGATTTGCCGAGCACATCTGCTAGAATTAACTGGTACGATGGAGGCCATCGTTGCTCTGTTTGAGCAGGCTGTTCACAGTGGTGCAGAGGTAACTATATTTGTAACAACAAACTAAAATTGCTGATTTAAATGTTTTAAGTTTTGATCTTTACCTAAACATTCCTCTCTGGTGAGTTGCTTTACAATGAGAAACTAACTCTTTCACAGCCTGTTGAAGAGCTGCGGTCTGCACTTGTGGAAACCATCATGAGGAATGCAAACTCTCACACATCCTGTACAGGTAAATCTGCTGGCATTAAAAAATGGAGTTTCCTTTAGATTTGTAAATTTAAAATGGTGAAAAATATATATTTGCATTTGTGTAACTTCTTTGAGTGCTTTAGAACCAATGTTTTTATGTTGTATTGTCACTTTTCTTGACGGATATATGGTATCCAATTTGTGCTCACACCTAGGTTCCACAATCAATGTAATAATGGCTAGCTGATTTGCTTAATGTACATTGAGCCATAAATATCAGCCAAGATACCAAAGATGTCGCCCTGGAATCATCTTCAGCCATCTCCGTGGAGCATTAGTTCAATGTTCCGATAACCGGCATCTTTAGCATCAGTGGAACACTCTTGATTCGAATATTGTGCTCTGATCTTTGGAGGGAGGGTTGAACCCACAATTTCTGTCCGAGCATATGAATAGCCATCTGTGCAATGGATGACGTTGACATAGAGATGCTGTAGTTATGAATGATCACTGACCATTTTTAAATTTGCCCCGTGTTTTTTATATTATGATAGAAAAGGAAGATGTTAAAACTGAAGGTTTTGAAGAATCAGCTGTTGCCACGCCTCGTACAACATTAGTGGAGTCTCTGTTCAGCAAAATAGATGGGCATGGTTCATCCGTGATCAAATACAGAGTGACCGCAACACCCCAAGTGCTCAGGTAAGGTTTTATCATCAACGCCTTTCCCCCTTCTCCCGCCAAGAAATGATGGCCATTGTACTTGTCTATATTAATCCCTTTAACTCAAATTTTTCCCATAACCCATGCCTTGACAAATCGGATGATTCAGATTTTGATAGCTTGATATTTTCTAAGTACTTCAGGTGCCTCTGTTGTGGTTCAATGTTCTTAAACAGATAAAAACACAAATAAAATCAGTGATCAAGCAGTACAATCTTTATTTCGCCATACAGAGTCGCTTGTTATTGGAAAAAGGTATATCAACATATTTGTTAGCCTTGTAAGAGCTTCCTGCTGACTTTGCAATTAATTATGAGAAAAGTAATAGCCTGTCTTTAATTTCAGCTGAATCCATTTTTGTACAGAATAAATCTTTTTAATTCAGGTGGCAACTGTACAGAATTAAATCAAAGAGGTGACACATTTTCAACATTTCAAAATCGATCTTTCTTTGCAGAACAAATGAGCTTCAAAGCAAAATCCGATCTCATGGGAAGCAAGATCTGAGGTTCCTCACCCCAGTCCGGCGCTCGGTTCGCATTGAGCATGTTTCTGCTTGGCACCCTGAGATGTTGAGAGAGCATGACTACTGTGTGGCCTCCCTAAATGAACTTTTAGCTGAGGATGAGGCTGAAACATTTGTTTACAGAGAAAACAAGGCTTTGCTGGAATAACAGAAATTACACTGATATCCTTTAAATGCATTTTACATACTATCCACATTAGCTATCAGCTTATTTGTATTGTTTTAAGAATGTATATAATAAACTTGTTGTTTATTCGGTGCTTGGAACTGACTTTAAATAACACTCAGACACGGGAGTAAAACTAAGCAGCTTCTTTATTCCAGGAAGCCACCTTGTGTCTCTCCTGCGCATGCGTACCATTGCGCAAGACATCACATATGTTAATTCTATTACATACACCACATGCCTCCCCTTTAACTTGGAGGCAGGTAACACCATTTCTATTACATACACAGCAAACTATTGGATTCAGAAACTTCAAAAGCATAAAAATAGTATATATTTAAATGTGCTAACGTCTCCTTGTCAACTACCTTCTTTCTTCACAAACACCAATATTCTGCTGCTTGTTTTTACTTTGCTGTATCTCAAGGAATGAGGAAAGCAACACAACAAGGAATAACTAAGTTTGCCAATTATGAAGAACTTTGCTATTACAAATCTCAGTGTGGAGTACAGAGGCAAATAAATAAATGATGGGTCTTTGTCTCAAACATTATGGAGGGCACTGTAGTACATTGGCAGAAAAACATTTCAGTTAATTCTGTCCTCTTTTCCAAGAATGGAAAATGTCAATCTAAAGTATTGCTTTTAAGTTAAATGCTGGGTTTAGGAAAAGAGGACATGCAATTAAACAGATTTTTTTTTAAAGTAAATATAATGCAGATAGCGCTTTATTTCACACAGTGATTAAACCTTGAATGAGGCAGAAAGTAGTTTGACCAACAGTTATATTCGGGGAGATTACTGGCCATCTTCCATCGTGGTTTAATCTATTTTTTGAATTTTAAAATATTTGGCTTCCATGTTATTTGTGTCATTGTCAACCGTCACCTTTTTATTTGCGTGGTGGATAAACCAACCTGCTGCCAGACATGACTCAAAATATATTCGCTCATCGGACTGCACCACCTTTTTAAAAAGGAAAGCCTCATTGGTCGGCTTTCCTTCGTTGGGCTGGAATAAAGAAAAACAAATTATGCACTTACTGTATTTGTAAAGCAAGCAGGCACACAATAGAAATACTGTAGCGGATCCCTTCCTGTCACAGGTGGTTCTGCTGCTTTGAGGATCAAAAGCATTCGGTTTTTGGCTCGAGACATATGCAGAGAACGTACAAACTCCATACAGACAGCATCCGCCTGAACCTGATTCTCTGCCGCGGAAAAGCAGCAACCCTACCATTGTGCCGCCCTAGGTCTTGGATGGTGCAGAGAAAGTGAGGGTTGGGGAAGATATGGTCTAATTCGCACTAGACTGTTCAATAAGTGTACAACCAAAGAATTATTTACCTGTAGTATGAGCTTTCGGCTGTTTCCCTGACCGATGCAGACCGATACCGATGAGTATTTCCCGGAATCTTTGCTAAAATGCAGAGATACAATGTCATCTCCATGTGGGGTGATTTTTACCTTGGCTGGAAATCAGATAAGAAAGAAGTGAGACACAGCCATTCATTTTCTGTTGCAATTGCTTGTTGGCAGCAGGGTTTGCACCTAATTGCTGCCCAGAAATACTTGCTACGGGTACAATAGCAGTAGAGTTGCTGCCTCACGGCACCAGAGACCTGGGTTCGATCTTGATCAAAGGTCCTGTCTGCACAGAATTTGTACATTCTCCCCGTGACTGAGTGGGTTTTCTCCAGGTGCTCCGGTTTCCACTCACACACCAAACACCTACAGATGTGTAGTTAATTGGCTTCTGTGTAATAGTGCTAGTGAACGGGGTGATTGCTAGTGCACACTGTATCTCTAAAATCAAAAGTTAACTTTGCCCAGTTCAACACAGAATGAGAAATTACAGATTTTGATGCTAGTTTCTCATGGTTGCTGCATTCCAGTTTTTCTAATGTAACTTCTGACACAGGAGACATGAACAATCCCACAGTCATCTAATGACTGCAACATTAATCACCACCAGTGTTGATTTAACCCATTGGTGTTGATCACGATACTATATGATAGAACTTTATTTATCCAAGGAGGAAAATTGATCTGCCGTCATAAAAACACAAAATACATGAAACAGGAATTAAAGTGACAAGTGGAAAGGATTGGGGGATGTGCAAAGATTTGGGGGGGGGGGAGTCGGTCTACCCCATGACAGAAGAGGGAGGAGTTCTACAGTTTGATAGCCACAGAGAAGGATGTCCTGTAGCGTTCTGGAACCAGTTTGTTACTGAAAGTGCTCCTCAGGTTGATGGAGGGGGTGAGCTGTATTGTCCAGGATACTCCACAGTTTGAGGAGCATCCTCTCCTCCAAGACCACCTCCCATGAGTCCAACTCCGCCCCCAGGATGGAGCCAGCCTTTCTGATGAGTTATTAATCTTATTGGCGTCAGCAGCTTTTGCCCTGCTGCCCCAGCACACGGCAGCCACTTTCTCACCAGTATGTTGTAATGGCTTATTTCTATGCTGGAGCCAATTCTGACCCCACTGCTCTTTAGAATCATAGAACCCTTCTGGGTAGAATGGGGCCATTCTGCTCATGGTGCCTATGCCAGCTTTTTCCAACCAGTTTAGAGACTGCAGGTTTGCAAGCTGGTGCCACTAGTGAGAACACAACAGCTCAAGAGTAGAACCTCCGAGTTCAGGACAGGCCCAATGACCCAAATGTCAAGTGGAATGAGCCGATGTAAAACCTATGGAGACTGAAGAGATATTCCTTCAATTGACCACCTACTCTCAGTTGGAATAATATTTAGTTAGCAAGTGCTAGAGACCGCCTGTATCCATTGAGAAAGCCTGGGGAAGAGCTGCAAATTTGACACTACAGGTAAAACTCATTAGTTTAATCAGGTACGCTAATTTATTTCAGATATTTTTGTTAAGAGTAGATCAGTTACCAGGTTCTGTGCACAGATTTCTTTGCCAGCTGGCACGTAGGTTTTCTTGAGATGATTGGTGCCAACAAACTAGGGCTTACCATTGCGGTTAGAATTCATGGACTTCAGTATCACTTCGTTCGAAGATTCGTATATCCTCACGATTCTGTTATCTGAAGTGTAAATGTAATAGCTACGTTCATTGTCCATATTTCCGATGGTTTCTACCTGGGTGAAAAAAAAACATTTTAGGGTCATAGCCGAGAAGATGAAGTGACCATTTTATTTGCATTCACATAGTAATTCAAAGAAATCTAAAGCTGTAATTAAACTACAATTGTAATGCTTATAATACTTATGACTGTAATGCTTATATTCCCTATATTTTAAATTCAAGTTACATAGTCTCCACTGTAATACAGTGCTGCCCCAACTACGCTGAAGTCACGAGCTGTGTAATACGTGCGTTTGACTGTCCAAAGGCTGAGACCAAGCCACTGAAGTGCATATTGGTCTGGTGTACACCAACATTAAAGATGCATATAGAGCAGCCCCCCTCCCCCATATCGGCAACTCTGACCACCTAGTGGTTATGCTCACACCTGCATACAGACCCAGGGTGAAACAGGACAGGCCAACGGTCAAAGAAGTCAGAACATGGCCACAGGGAGCTACCGCAGCACTACAAGACTGTTTTGAAACCACACAGTGGGCTGTTTTCAGAGAGGCAGCAACAGATGACAGTAGCATCAACCTCCAAGAATACAGAATCCGTCATCGGATACATCAATAAATGCACTGATGATGTAACGGTGGTAAAAACCGTCAGGAGGCGTGCCAATCAGAAACCTTGGCTAACTGGGGAAGTGTGTTCCCTACTGAGAATCCGGAATGCTGCATTCAAATCTGGGGACAACGCAGCATACAAACTGGCAAGGAGTAACCTATCCCGGGGGATCAGGGAAGCGAAGAGGCTGTATGGACAAAAACTTAATAGCCACTTCGCAAATGACAAAGACACACGTCGCTTGTGGCAGGGATTTCATACCATCACTGACTACAAGCCCCCACCCGCTGCGGATATGCCAAAACGACCCCTCTCTACCAGATGAACTGAACGAGTTCTACGCACGGTTTGAGGTTGAAAACACCACCCAGACACGTGCACTACTGCCATCTCCCAGTGACCAGTCGCTCAGGCTGTCCGCAGCCGGAGTTAAAAAGGCCTTTGCCAGCATCAACCCACGCAAAGCTGCAGGGCCGGACAACATTCCTGGATGCGTTTTAAGAGACTGCGCCGAGCAACTGAAAGATGTCTTCACAGACATTTTTAACATCTCACTCAGCCAGGCAGTAGTGCCCAACTGTCTTAAGAGTGCCACCATCGTCCCTGTCCCGAAGAAACCAAACCCAGCCTGCCATAATGACTTTCGACCAGTGGCTCTAACACCCATAGTAATGAAGTGTTTTGAGCGACTGGTTATGCAGCATATCAAAAATAGTCTACCTGCCGACCTAGACCCACTGCAGTTCGCCTACAGAGCCAACCGATCCACAGAGGACGCAGTCTCAACAACACTGAACCTCGTACTGTCACACCTTGATCGGAAAAATACTTATGCCAGGATCCTCTTCATAGACTTCAGCTCTGCTTTTAATACAATCATTCCGCAGCAGCTGGTGGAGAAGTTGGAGCTATTGGGGGTTGATGCTGGCACATGTAACTGGGTCCTGAACTTTCTATTGCAACGGCAGCAGACAGTCAGGGTGGGCAGTAGGACATCAAAAACCATAGCCGTGAGCACTGGCTCGCCCCAAGGCTGTGTCCTAAGCCCCCTACTGTTTAGTCTGCTAACACACGACTGTACTGCTAGACTCAACAACAACTTCATCAACAAGTTCGCTGATGACACAACAGTGGTGGGTCTCATCAGTGACAATGATGAGTCGGCGTACAGGATGGAGGTGGAGCTGCTCACAGGATGGTGCAAATCCCACAACCTCATTCTCAACGTGGGAAAGACTAAGGAGATGGTGGTTGACTTCAGGATGGCGGGAAAACAACACCATACACCTCTGCACATCGATGGAGCTGATGTGGAAAGGGTCAACAGCGTGAAGTTCCTAGGACTCCACCTGTCAGATGACCTGACGTCCACGACCAACACCACAGCACTGGTCAAGAGAGCCCAGCAGCGACTACACCCTCTCCGAAGACTACGTAAAGCAGGTCTCTCCACTACACAACCACGAACTTTTTATAGGGGGACAATCGAGAGCACATTAACCTACGGCATCACTTCCTGGTTCGGGAGCTGCAAGGCGTACGAACGGCACCAACTAGACAGGATTGTGAAGACTGCCAGCAGGATTATTGGTTCTCCACTCCCTTTCCTGCTGGACATATACAGGAAGAGATGTATCAGCAGAGCCATCTCCATCATCAAAGACCCCTACCACCCATCGCATCACATATTCTCCATCCTGCCATCTGGGAAGAGGTACAGGAGCATTAGGTGCAAAACCAGCAGGATGCTCCTCAGCTTCTTCCTGCAGGTTATAAGACTGATAAACGGACTTTGCCCCCTGCCAAAGTATCGTGCACCAACCACCAACCTGGACACACTGCAGCAGAGCCACTGTCGTGCCGCTGCCGATCGGAACGCCTGTTGATGTTTAGTAGAGAGTAGAGTGTTCATTTGTTCATGATATATGTATTTTTTACTTCTATTTATTTTTTACTGCACACTGAAATGGACACTGGTTGAGGAACGTTTTTTTGTTTCCTCTGGGTATGTGAATACTCAGGAAATGACAATAAAGATATACAATACAATACAATACAATATTGGTACGGCTGTAATTAGCTCCGGAGCAGCAGCGATGTTATGAAACTTTTCAAAGAGCAGAGAAGGGAGAGGTGATTCCAGTGCTAAGGATGGTGCCAATGGTGGAACAGTTAAGAACGGAGGAAGACTGCGATGTGTAAGTACGATGGGCTGCAGGAGATGCTGCGGCAGGGTGGGTCTGATCATGTGCAGGATCAAGTTAGATTGGATAGGGAGCCAGTTTGGGTAATACTAATAGAAAGTGATATTATATATGTTCCATCAATGGGAGCTAGCCAGGAGAGAATTAGAGTAGCCAGGAGAGAATTAGAGTAGCCAGGTTGAAAGCTAGATGGTATGAATCTCCCCAACTTTTACAGATGTTTAAGGAGATTCAGCATCTCACCACTCCTTAGGCTCTTGGACAACCCTACCTTAGCAAACATCCGTCGTGGACTTTGCGCTATAACGCAAGATTAAAGCCACAGCAAGTAAGAGTTTAATTGTTCTGATCCCAGAGCAAATAACAAACACTTGATTCTTTATACTCTTGAACGATGAGCTCAGCGGGACTATGAGTGAAATAATCACCATTTTCCGAGCTGCAAGCGGGGAGGTGTTTTTTTCAGGAAATGTTAGCAAAGTAGCGAGGGTCTCATTTAAACTCACATCCTCCACTTCAGCCTCTTTATCCACACAGGTGCTGACCGGAGTCTGAAGAAGGGTCTCCACCTGAAACGTCACCCATTCATTCCCTCCAGAGATGCTGCCTGTCCCGCTGAGTTACGCCAGCATTTTTGCCTATCTTCGGTCCTGACCACTCCTCCCTGCAAAAGCTCCCGAGTTCGGCCACTCTCCCAACCCTCGGACACTCGCCCCTCCCCCAGTTCCGACCGGACACCCACGCACTTCCCCATTCCGTCGTGTCAGTGAAAGCGAGCGGACAGGACAAAGATCGCCAATTCTCAGATCAGGAATCATGTTTCAGTCTGAAGATGAGCCCGACCCGAAAAGTCACCCATCCACGTTCTCCAGAGTCGCTGCCTGACCCCTCCAACTGTGTCGTTATTTTAATCATGCCTCAGGTCGTGGACCCGAGACAGGTGCCGGGGGTGGAGCGCCTACTGTTTCTCCTTGTGCAAGCGCTACCTCGGTCCTGGCTGGTGACATCTTGCATCTCCTTTCCCTGACAGTATTATAGGGTTACCGGTTACGGTTAGGTACTATAGCGCCGTTTCACTTCATTCCCAAACATCTTAAGGACAATTATAACCAATACTAGAGAACTCTCTTCTTCTTCTTCTTGTAGGATTCCGGCAGTGTAGACGCTGCTAAGCGTATTACTGCCCTCCACAGGTCAAAGTTTGAACTAAATTCTTACATACAGTCCTGTAACTTGCAGGAATTGAAGAACAGCCCTGGATATCAGTTGATGTTTCTCATTGTGTCCAAACAAAGATAAAACAGAAAAAGCCTCAACTCCAAGTCCTGTCAGTCTAACAAACAATACTTTTCTTTCTACCCTATACTTTTTACATTCTAGGAAAACATGCTTAACTGTCTCATTACTCCCACATTCACACAAGCCAGAAACATGTTTCCCTACAATGCACAAATAGTAATTTAACCCAGTGTCCCAACCTCAATCTACACAGTTTAACTGAGTCCCTACGGGACAGAGATGTACAGAAACATATTTTCCTAACTTCAGATTGTATAGAAAAGTAGTGTCTACCCCTGACTTCCATTTCCCATCCTCTCTGCCATTCTTTTGTTAAGCCCTCTTTAATTATTTCTCTCAGTTCCACTCTCCCCAATGATACATGGATATCTATTTCTCTTCTTAAACTCTCCTTTGCTATGAGGTCCACCTGCTCATTCCCCCTCACCCCAGCATGCCCGGGAACCCAGCAAAAAGTGATGTTACACGCAAACCCAATTCTAGAAAACACACTCAAGATTTCATTTAGAATGTCAGGACGAGCTTTAGATTTCCCTACTCTTAATGTTTCAAGAGCAGCTGCAGAATCAGAACAGATAATGACTTCTCTAAAACTGGCTTCCTCAATCCACCATAGAGCCCATTGAATTGCCATTAATTCAGTCGTGAGAACAGAACTTCCATCAGAAATGCGCCGGCCAATCTTCAACCCAAGCTGCTCCACATACACTCCAAACCCAGCTCTCCCACTAACTGGATCTTTAGATCCATCTGTAAAAACAATCAAAGTACTCTCACTGATTGAATTAAGATATTCCACTATTCTTGGAGTCACCTCGCGCTTATCTTTTTCCTGAAGAAAAGCAAGCTCAATAAACAGTTCAGGAAGAACCCAATAGGGCACAGGTAGCCTTATTGTATGCTCTATAATACCCCCTTGTTCCAAACCCAGCTTCCTAGCCCACTGATTTATAATGACAAAAAATGTGTTATATTTGTTACCATCATCAACCTCTTGCAACAAACACCTTGCTGGGAAGGTATCATTACACCCACAAAGTTTAGCCCAGTAATGTAACCCTAGCTTAATGCGCCTTAACCATAAGGGCATTTCTCCCATTTCAACAATCAGGGCAGGGACTGGGGAAGTCCTGAAGGCTCCACAGCAAAGCCTCAAAGCTTTTGCCTGCAACACATCTAGCCTAGCCAGAACAGTTTTAGACGCAGACCCATACACAAAACACCCATAGTCAACAGAAGATCTGATCATGGCCTGATAAATTAGCATTGTCTCCCTGTTGGCCCCCCACTCACACCCAACCAGACTTCTCATAACATTCAGAACTTTTTCACACTTCAACACAATTTTACCTACATGCCCAGCCCAAGTCATACGCTCTTCAAACCAAACACCCAAAAACTTAAAAACCTTTACCTTCTCCAATAGAGACCCATACATATACAGCCCTAACTTAGGTAACTTTCTTTTAAAACCAAATACCATATATTTAGTCTTAGAGGCAGAGATTTTAAAGCCCCATGTGTCCCCCCATTCCTCTACAGACACTAACACTCTTTGAATCTGTTTTAAAACAAACTCTACATTACAACCTCTTTTCCAGATGGCCCCGTCATCTGCAAACAAAGACAGACCAAATCCTCTCTCTAATTTACAAAATATGTCATTTATCATGATATTAAATAAAACTAGAGATCTCTCTTTGAATTAAACCATTTAAAAAGCCGTGTTCTTGTACTAATCGCCACCCAATGACTGTCGCAGATAAATAGCAGCGAGTAGATGTGGCGCTGATTCTCTCTCAGCATCACCTGGTTGAATAGCCTTTCGGGCCAAGAGAACAAAACGCCTCGGGCCAGTGCCAAATGAGGAACCCTACTGCAGCAGGAAAATCTTTCACCACACACGCTTCCAGCCTGGTCTATTTTTGTTTTCGCTTCACAGCATCTGCAAAGTGTTCCTTTTGGACTATTGTGGAGGTTTTTAATCTCATAACCACCCACCCCCCCCCCTCCCAAACTAATTGTTTGCATCATCAGTGGTGCAGAAGTGGGAATGGCACTTCACATTCCTTGCTGTTAATATTACTAATGATCTGTCATGGAGCAACCATATTGATGCAACAGCTATGAACGCACACCAATTTATCTATTTTCTGGAGAGAATGAAGACATTTGGCATGTTTCCAGTGTATAGTATATCTGATCTGTTGGGATGGCATGTAAAACAAAGCTTTTCACTGTACCTCGAAACGTGACAATAATAAACCTAAAGCTGATCCAACCTGATGCAAGAAAAGCCATGTGCCAGACAACATCCTACTGTCCCACTGAAAAAGTGTGCTCCTCAGCTAGCTGAGCCTCCAAACAAACCATTTCAGTACAGTTGGGAAATTGCCCTGGAATATCCTATTCTCTAAAAGCAGGAAAAATCCAATCCACCTAATTACTATTCAGTCAGGCTATTGTCAATCATCATCAAAGTGATGAAAGCTGCAGTGTTATCAAGTGAAACTCACCAATAACTTATTCCCCATCACCCAATTTGGGTTCAACTCCAGACATCATCACAAACGTTGTCCAACCAAAGACTAAAGGGCTGAATTGCAGAGGTAAGGTGAGAACGACTGCCCTTTAATTCAAGGCTTGCTGGAGTTCGGAGTCGGTCACCAACCAGGTCAGCTCCCGATGTTACCATCCACAGGGCCCACGCCCGAAGTCTCACGTGTGTGTGTGAGCGGTCACCAAGAAATTGTGTCTCCCCGTGTTTTGATAGCGATTTCCGCCATTGCTCTACAAAACACAATCTGCATACTCTGGCAGCAGCTCTCAAATCCACAATCTCAGCCATCAAGAGAGCTAATGACAATAGGTGTCTGCTATTTCTTTCTTGGTTCCACACCATCCTGACCCGGAAGTAGATTGCTTTTCCTTCATTGCATCTAAGACTTGGAACTCTCTGCCAAACAGCCCTTTGAGGAACCTTCACCTGAAGGACTGCATGAAGATGGCCTTTACAGAGCAGTTAAGGGATAGGTAAGAAAACTCCTCACCCTGTCATCTCTGCAAACAACCCCCTCACCCACTCCCTCTGTGCACCCAGTTTGAGAGATCTACTCAGCTACTTATATTGTACTGCTGTATGAACAACTTTTAACCCTGAACAATCTTTGGAACCCTCTCATTCACAACTGAACGGTACTTCCATCAGCTAGAGTGCATTCCTGACCTCCCATCTTCCTGATCGGAGACCTAAATGTCGTCCCCTTTATCCTTTATCTGTACACCCTGCATTGCTTGTTTTGTCTTGTTTTCGTGGCTTGTTTTCTTTGACTGCATAGCACACAAACTAAATGTTTTCACTGTACTTCAGTGTACATGACAATAATAAACTAAACTAAAGATCCTAGAATCCATTCTCAGATGATAAGTAGGTAAATAACAGCAAATATTCTTGCAATTGGAGCTAATATAAATAAATTCATTTCTTTTTTGCTAAATGAGTAGCAAATTCATCCAGTATATCTAACCCTTTGCTCTATATATTGTACTTGAGTTTGACTTGATTGCATTTACTTTTGAGTTCTCTGATCTGTTTAGATAGCATGCAATATGTACCTATCGGCACATTGACAATAAACCTAATCCTAAAACAACATCAACAATCAAGAAGAAAAGTGCATTAATAATTTAATCTTACGTTCTAATCTTACGAACGATGATAAACAGATATTGCAAGGTCAAACCCCAAATTAAAATATATAGATGGAGAACTGTCCCCAGAAGTATGGATCAATAACATTATCCTAGTTTAGTGCAGCATTCCGCTTTGTACAAAGACATACTCACTTAGCTTTCGAGGGTTTATTGAGCTTCGCCTCACTGATGCTCACCAGCTAATGCCTGGTACGTTCCTGGTTTCTCCCTCCTTTATATAGAAATAAAGGTGAGGCTTTCAACTACCAGTTGTCTGACTTCCTGTTGTGTAATAATCAGATTTCATGAAAGTGATATGGCACCATATCAGGCATAACATAAGGTTCATAAGCATTTAACACATAGTTGTGTGAAACCAATGTTGTGCAATGTCAATGGCAAGTCTTTTTTTAATGTTTTTATTTTTTATTTTATTTTTTAGAAGTAAGTACAATAATGTGTTACCAAAGTACCTAATACTTATTGACATATTACATTTCATATACAACTTCTTATTTTTAATTTAATAATAAAGCAAAAATAAGAAATGAAAGATTACAAAAGGAAAGATTGAGATGAAGTGTTGCGTGAGATAGCAAAATAGCCCTAGAAAAAAAATGAGGAGAAAAAAAGAAGAGAATAAAGAAAAAAGAAACAAAAGAGAAGAGGAAAGGAGATTGAAAGCGATAAGTCTATTTCATAATCCTGTTTCTGAACCATTATATTTCTATGATTGTGTTGCACCATATGCTTGTAGAAAGTCGATAAAGGGAGACCATATCAATAAGGTCTACCTTACCTACTAGAAGGAGTCGTATTTCTTCAAGATATGCCGTTTCTGACATATTTGAAATCCACATTTTCAGTGTTGGTGTTGGCGAATCTTTCCAAAATTTAAGTATGATTTTTTTTGCCATTATTAAACTGTAATTAAGTAAGGATTTTTGATACGTATTTAGCTTATTCCCGTCTTCCAGTGATCCAAAGATAATCATTTCTGTATTCGATTCCAGTCTTCTATTAATTAAATTTGTAAAAATTTCATTCCAGAATTTATGAAGTTTTATACAGGAGACAAAAGAGTGTTATAGTGGCATTCTCAGCTAAGCATTTATCACATATTGGTGAGATATTTGGATAAAATTTATACAATCTAGCTTTCGAGTAATATAGTCTATGTAAAATTTTAAGTTGGATTAAATTATGTTTTACATTAATCGAACATTTATGTATATATATCAGGTATTTTTCCCATGCTTCTTTCGCAATTTTTATCTGTAATTCTTGTTCCCAATCTACTATAATTGCTTCTGTCGATGGAGGTTCTATATTTTAAATGATATTATATGTATGATATTAAATTGCTTGAATCTGCTTTAATATTCATCGCTTCATCTAGTGAATCTAAAGTTATATATTGATATCCTTGTATGCGTTTTTTCAAATAATCTCTAATTTGAAGGTATTTAAAGTATTGATTATTTTTCAAGTTGTATTTTAATTGTAGTTGTTGAAATTATTTTAAAAAATCCCATTTCATACAAATCTCCAAAGCTTTTAATTCCTAATCTTTCCCAAAAGGTATACGCTTCATCAATAAGAGATGGCTTAAATGAGGGGTTATTTACTATTGGAGTTAAAAGCGATAAATTTCTTACTTTCAAAGTTAGTTTTATTTGTTTCCAAATTCGAATTGTGATGTGAATAATTGGGTTCTTCTTATATATTGTATTGTTTAATTTTATTGGGGAGAAGAGGATCGCTCCTATATTAAAAGGAGAACAATCCTCTTTCTCCATTCTTATCCATTCTACCTGTTGGGCAGAGCTGTCCCACCAATTAATTATGTTCTTAATATGTACTGCCTATCGGCACATTGACAATAAACCTAATCCTAAACCATCAACAAACAAGAAGAAAAGTGCATTAATAATTTAATCTTACGTTCTAATCTTACGAACGATGATAAACAGATATTGCAAGGTCAAACCCAAAATTAAAATATATAGATGGAGAACTGTCCCCAGAAGTATGGATCAATAACATTATCCTAGTTTAGTGCAGCATTCCGCTTTGTACAAAGACATACTCACTTAGTTTTCGAGGGTTTATTGAGCTTCGCCTCACTGATGCTCACCAGCTAATGCCTGGTACGTTCCTGGTTTCTCCCTCCTTTATATAGAAATAAAGGTGAGGCTTTCAACTACCAGTTGTCTGACTTCCTGTTGTGTAATAATCAGATTTCATGAAAGTGATATGGCACCTTATCAGACATAACATTAGGTTCATAAGCATTTAACACATAGTTGTGTGAAACCAATGTCAAGTCAAGTCTATTCTCATTTCCTTCTGAATATCCTGATCCAAGAAAAACAAAAATTGATTCATTTGTTAATCTATGTGAAATCTTTAGAGACTACGACCCGCACTTTGGCATTCGTGCCGGATGACTTAACTTGGGTTTTTATGTTAATACCTTGTTAATAAAGTGATATCTCAAATGTAGCCTTGTGTAAAAAAAATCACAAAACATTGTGAATGAGATGTCAATATACAAAATGTTAATTGTAACATTAAAACAGAATATCTTTATTTGTTCTGTTGTGTGGTTAGCAATGGTGTACTTTTAACAATTCCATTTTATGGCACTAATTTTCCCGAATGTGATTTCACTCTTGCCATCGGGTAGAAGGTACAGGAGTCTGAAAGATGTGAGCTCCAGGTTCAGGAACAGCTTCTTCCCAACAACCATCTGGCTATTGAACACTACAAACACCAACTAAACTTCAAACTATGAACTGTATTAGTTGTATGAGGGATTTGGGCTTCGGTTGTGTTTTGAACTATAGTGGGGGTTTTCATTTCTTGAACTTTTTTGTTTGCTTATTTTGTTATCTCTTCAGTACAGTGTTTGCAAAAGTATGGTGCTGCAAGCAAGAATGTTATTGTTCTTTTGGTACATATGAAAATTAATCACTTAACTTCACTACTTTGAAAGGCTCACTGAGAAATTTGACAGTTAATAATAAATGAAGAATGGAATTAGTAATTGGCAAATGAGAAGTTCCACGTTTGATTAATTAGATCCTTCACAAGGCTGAAAGTGCCCAGGCCTGGTGGGGTACTTGATCTGACCGTACTCCTAAAACACATGCGCAACAACCGTCTGAAGGTTTTGCAGACATCTTCAGTCTCTCATTACTGAGGTTCCCTCCTGCCTTAAAAGGACTTCAATAATACCGGTGCCCAAGACAAGTATGGTGACATGTCTCAATGATCACTGACCAGTGACACTGATGTCTGTGGATGAAGTGCTTTGACACGTTGGTTATGACACATCATCTCCGGCCTTAGTAAGGGCTGGGCCCACTACTATTTCTCTACTGTGAAATTGGATCAACAATATTGATTACAATATTGTTTGCAATGGATGAAATACATTTGGAGGCTGGAGGCATAGATTTAAGACAAAATATGATGTATACTTGTTGGTACATGAAACCGTGTCGTTGAGATCAGACTATTTGACTGAACTGATTTCACACTTGACTGGAGAGAGACAGTGGGTAACAAATAACACATCTAATTTGCGTATTGTTTCTGGTTTGGGGTGGGAGATTGCAACCTTCACGTGGTCCACCCTGTTTAGACGAATGCAATCAACCCGACATGCACAAACAAGCTCAAATAGAACAAGTTGACCTGCATCTTTAGGCTGTGCATGCCATACACAAGAATTTCCGGAAGTGGCGGTGCTGCCAAGCAGCTCGCTTGCAGTCCGTCTGTCTTTTCCTTTTTTTGTTTTATTTTGTCTTGTTAGATGTACGTTTTAGTCTAATTTTAGTTGTGTATATGTGGGTGGTGGGGGAAACTTTTTTAAACTCTTCCTTCAACAGGAATGCGACCTTTTCCTTGTCATATCTTTTTTTTTTTTTTTTTTTTTTTTTTTTTAAATAATTTTTTTAATAGAAGTACGGTAGATTACAGTAATGTACAACACGTATATATTAATACATTTTTTGTACCGCTTCACTTTTTTAAACTTTAAGAAAGAAAAAGAAAGAAGTAAGAAAAGTGAAGAAAGTGCGCAAAGCTTGTGAAGTGCAAAAGAGTGTTGGGAAAAGAAAGCCCCTTAGAAAAGAAGTTAGAGAAGGAAGTAAAGTTAGAAAATAGACCCTAGAAAAGAAAGAGAAAGAAAGAAGGAACAATCGCTCTATTATAACTCTTATAACATACTTCATAGAGAAGGAACTACCAACCAAGTCTGTTTTTGTTTTACCTCCCATTACCAGGTCCAGATACCTTTTATTTATTTATTTGTTTTTCTAAATTACTATTGCACCTCATGCTTATAATAGGTCCAAAAACGTAGACCACGTCTTTTGAAATTGGTCTACTTTGCCTACTAGGAGGAATCTCATCTCTTCCAGATGTAATGTTTCCAACATATTTGATGTCCACATTTTTATTGTTGGTGTGGGCGCATTTTTCCAGAATTTAAGTATAAGCTTTTTTCCCATTATTAGCCCATAATTGAGTAAATTCTTCTGATACACGTTTAATTCAGGAATACCTTCCGATATTCCAAAAATAATCCATTCTGGTTTTGGTACCAGTTTTATTTTGATTAATTTTGAAAAAATATCAAATATTTCAAACCAGAATTTTTGGATTTTTGTACAAAAAACAAAAGAATGTGCTATGGTAGCTTCTTGACATATACATTTATCACAGATTGGTGAGACGTTAGGAAAGATTTTATTTAGTTTGGTTTTTGAATAATATAATCTATGTAATGTTTTAAATTGGATAAGCGTATGTCGTACGTTGATCGAGCATTTATGCACCTGTAATAAATGATTATCCCAACTCTCTTTTGAAATTTTTATACCTAGATCTTGTTCCCAATCTCTTCTAATTCCATCTGTTGTGGGTATTTCTATGTTTAAGATGATATTATATAAGTATGATATTAAATTAACTGATTCCGCCTTTGTCTTCATTGCTTCATCTAGTAAGTCGGAAGGCATATTATAATAATCTTTTGTGTGTGTTTTCAAATAGTCACAGATTTGTAGATATTTAAAATATTGATTATTTTTCAAATTATATTTCAGTTGTAGTTGTTGGAATGATAGTAATTTTTCTAATTCATACAGATCTTCGAGCGTTTTGATTCCCATTCTTTCCCATTGTATAAATGCTTTATCTATGATTGAAGGTTTAAACGATGGGTTATTGACTATTGGTATTAAGAGAGATAGGTTTCTTAATTTTAGATTCTGTTTTATTTGCTTCCATGTTCTAATAGTGCTATATATAATTGGATTTTTATTATAATTTTTATTATTCAAATTTATTGGAGAGAGAATAATCGCTCCTATATTATTCGGGGAGCAATCCCCTTTTTCCATTATAATCCAGTCCACCTGCTGGGCAGAATTGTCCAGCAGGTGAATCATATTTTTAATATTTACTGCCCAGTTATAATACATAAAGTTAGGGAGCGCTAGACCCCCCAACTCTTTTCGTTTGTTAAGGTGTGTTCTTTGTATTCTGTGGGATTTGTAATCCCATATAAAATTTGTAATGTCTGAGTCCAGTTTTTTGAAAAACTTTTTTGGGAGATATATAGGTATTGATTGAAATAGGTAAAGGATTTGTGGTAAGAAAATCATTTTTATAGCATTTATCCTACCTATTAAGGACATCGGAAGTGTTTTCCAAAATTTAATCAAATTATTTAATTTCTTAAGTAGGGGATTATAATTAGCTTTAAACATATCATGGTAATTTCTAGTGATCTCAATTCCTAAATATTTGAATTTTTCCATAGCTATTTTAAAAGGGAATTTCCTGAGATGTGTTGAGTCTTTTGGTTTAATCGACATAATTTCACTTTTGTTCCAATTTATTCTATATCCTGAAAAGGATCCAAAGTCCTCAATTAAGTTTAATATATTTGGTATACTAATTTGTGGTTTTGTGATGTACAGTAGTACATCATCAGCATATAGGGATAGTTTGTTGTTTGAATATTTTGTGTTATAACCGTGAATATTCGAGTGTGTTCTTATTTTTTCAGCAAGGGGTTCAATTACCAAAGCAAATAACAGCGGTGATAGTGAACATCCTTGTTTGTTGCCCCTAGATAATTCGAATTTTGAAGATAATATATTATTAGTTAGTATTCTAGCCGTAGGTTTGTTATATAGTAGTTTTATCCATGCAATAAAGTTTTCTCCCAATTGGAATTTTTGCAATACTTTGATCATATAGTCCCATTCTACTTGATCAAACGCTTTTTCTGCGTCCAGTGAGATGATAGCTAACTCTTGGTCATAAGATTTATGTGAATGCATTATGTTAAGCAAACGTCTCAAATTATTAAATGAGTGTCTCTTAGGTATAAATCCTGTTTGATCCTCATGTATTAGTCTACTAACATACTTGCTTAATCTATTGGCTAATGTTTTTGCTATTATTTTCTGATCCGTATTTAACAAAGCAATAGCTCTATATGATCCTGGTTCTTCTATATTTTTATCTTTTTTAAGTATTAATATGATCGTTGATTCCGCTAGTGTTTCAGGTAGGTTTTGCTCTTTATAAGCATATGTATACATTTTTTGTAATCGTGGAGTAACTATATCATAAAAAGATTTATAAAATTCATTACTGAATCCGTCTGGTCCTGGTGTTTTTCCATTTTTTAGTGTTTTTATTGTGTCTTCTATCTCCTTAGAAGTAATTTGTGCTCCCAGTTCCTCTTGTTCCCTGCGTTCTAATTGTGGTAGATTACAATTATCTAAAAATTCTGAGATTTTATTATTGTCTATTGACGTTTTAGATGTGTATAGATTCTGGTAAAATTGAGCAAATCTTTTATTAATATCCTTGGGTAGTGTTAATACTTCCCCTCTATCTGATTTAATCTTTAATATTGCATTCTCTTTTTCCCGTTTTTTAAGTTGTCGTGCTAGAAGTTTGTGGGGTTTGTCCCCGAATTCGAAGTGTTCTTGTTTTGTGATTTGAAATAATGTTATAACTTTCTCTGACAGTAATTTATTTAACTGAAATTTCAGTAGTAGTATTTTATTATGTTTATCCATAGTTGGGTCTTTAGCATTATCTATATCTAACTGTTTTATTTGATCTTCTAAGTGTCTTTGTTCATTCTTATTCTTTTTATTTTGATAAGCTTGAAATGAAATAATGACTCCTCTTATAAATGCTTTGAAGGATTCCCATAATAACGTGGGGGATATCTCTGGTGTATCATTTAACTCAAAAAATAGATCCATCTGTTTTTTTAGATAGATACTCCCTTGAGGGTCTTTTAAAATGTGTGAGTTAAACCTCCAGAACGGTTTATTCATAGACATTCCTTCTAGTTTTAGAACAAAAGTTAACGGAGAATGATCTGAGATCGCATTAATATGATATTTAGGATTCAAAGATTGCGGAATTAATTTTGTATCCACAAGAAAATAGTCTATCCGTGAATATGTTTTATGCACCATTGAATAAAACGAGTAATCCCTTCCCGTCGGGTTTGCAATCCTCCATACATCTGTTATATTTGTGTTTTCCATATATGTGTGCAATAGTTCACTAGTTTTAGATTTCGTCTGACCTTTTTGTTTTTGCATCGATTTATCTAAATAAGGATCTAAAACACAATTAAAATCTCCTCCGATTATAACATTTTGATAATTAGATTCTGCAATTATATTCAGAATGTTATTAAAAAATTGAGGGTTATCAAAGTTGGGCGCATATATGTTTACCAGCGTAATTGGCATATTATTGATCTCCCCTGCTACTATAAGATATCTCCCTTCCTTATCTAAAATAGTGTTCTTTGATTTAAATGGAATTCCTTTACGAATAATAATTGCAGTACCTCTAGATTTGGAGGTAAATGAAGAGTGAAATGTTTGGCCTATCCAGTTCGCCCTCAGTCTTGTCTGATCTTGCTGTTTAAGATGTGTTTCCTGTAGAAACGCAATGTCCGTGTTGTATGATTTCAACTGAGCTAGTATCTTGCCCCTTTTAATAGGTTCATTAATCCCCCTTATATTCCAACTACATAATGTGATTCCTCCTATTTTCTTCTTAGTGGGCCCAGCCCTTACTAAGGCCGGAGATGATGTGTCATAACCAACGTGTCAAAGCACTTCATCCACAGACATCAGTGTTACTGGTCAGTGATCATTGAGACAGTGATCATTGAGCAGAACACTCAATCACGTTCACCCACTTGCTTAACACCAGCAACTCAACAGCTATCATTGGTTTGCAAACCTAAAACAAATCAAAGGGCAGAGAAAGGTGAGAGGTGAAAGTACACAGATACATTAAAAAATAGGTGCAGGAGGAGGCCATTCGGCCCTTCGAGCCAGCACCGCCATTCAATGTGATCATGGCTGATCATCCCCAATCAGTACCCCGTTCCTGCCTTCTCCCCATATCCTTTGACTCCGCTATCTTTAAGAGCCCTATCTATCTCTCTCTTGAAAGTATCCAGAGAACCGGCCTCCACCGCCCTCTGAGGCAGAGAATTCCACAGACTCTCAACTCTGTGAAAAAGGGTTTCCCCATCTCTGTTCTAAATGGCTTACTCCTTATTCTTAAACTGTTGCCCCTGGTTCTGGACTCCCCCAACATCGGGAACATGTTTCCTGCCTCTAGCGTATCCAAACCCTTAATAATCTTATGTGTTTCAATAAGATCCCCTCTCAACCTTCTAAACTCCAGAGTATATAAGCCCAGCCGCTCCATTCTCTCATCATATGACAGTTGGGACAGACGCTTAATAAAGCATCAGCATGTTCAAATAACCATGTCATGTCTGAATGCATTCTAGTTACTCCTCCTTGGTCAGTTATTACAGTGTGTGACGCATGGACTCGTTCCACGGCATGAAATCACAGAGCTTTGAAATCTTCACGTAGTCACTCACGTGAGTCAGAAGTAAAATAGTAAGATTAAACAAGAACTTACCAGTTAGAAGTTTGATCTTTATTTTATGAGGCGTTACGTTGTGGGATTACGTGCCCTCCACTCCCAACCCTCTATCATAAAGGTCAGCTGGTATGCTAGTTCTCTGATCTTACTATATTCAGTTCACCAACTGTCATCTGTGATTTCACACCGCTGCTTTGAAGATTTGCGTGCTGGCGGGTTCTTCACGTAATCCCTCAACGTAACCCCTCATGAAATAAAGATCAAACTTCAAACTGGTAAGTTCTCATTTAATCTTACTATTAAATAAATCAAAATAAAGGAAAAGATGATCGACTGTTGGCCTGATGCTGTGTGCACAGCATCAGTACAGCTCACTGGAAGTGAGTTACAAGGCAGGGATGCTCATTACATTCTCAGCATTTTGTAAAACTATATAAGCCGTATATATTTTTCATACCAACCTCGAGTGTATATTATCTCTTAACTATTTTAAATTGGTTTTAATATTGTTAAAAATGAGCTGTTCGCTGGAAGGGTTAACGGGAGTCTGGCTCCTGGAGTTATGCCAGGTACCCGGTCTCCCCCTCCCTCCACTCTCGAGCTGCATAGCACTTGCTGTTATCTGCTAAACAGAGCAGGCTGCACATTTTTTATCTATTACAATTGCTATTTCTATATTAGTATTGTTAATTATTAATTATTATTAGTTCTCAGTTTTTTCAGTTTTTTATAAACAATATAAGCCATGTGATGTTTTTCACTCTCAGCCCAGCAGTTCGTCCCGTGTTATCAGGTTTTCCTCGTTTGAGCACGTAGTGTCCTTGAATTACATAGCACAATGTTCCAGCGAAGATAATAATGTCTAGCCACGTCTCACTAAGAATCTGTTGCTTGAAGTCAAATAAAAAATAAAAAATCAGTGTTCAGTTAATTCACTTTCCTTGTGATACTCATGTTGGGAGAATAAGCAAGTTCGTTTGTTCATGTCGTCTTGGTTTTCAATCTCCAGTTGATGCAGCCTTAGTCGCGATTTCTTGAGCGTATTTGAGAGATTCATCCGAATTAGTGAATGTTTTTGACACTCCCTCAAAGGTAATACGCATTCTAGCCGGATAGAACACTCCACACAAAACTCCCTTAACACCATAAAGAACTTCTCTGGTCTGTGAGAACTTTCTTCTCTTTTGCTCAATCTCATAAGGGTAGTCCCGTAGGAGTTTAATAGTATCACCTCTGTACATCATCTTCTCTCCGTGGTTGATTTTTTTCATCAGCGCTTCCATTGTTGAGATATCCCGAAGTTTAATTATGATCTGTCGTGGGTAGGCACGTTCTCCTTGAGATCTTGATTTAAATCTAGGGAGTCGATGTGCTACTTCAATTACAGGTACTTCTGGTAGCTTCAGTACGTGTTTAATTAGGTTGGCAGCGAACTCACAAACATTGTCCCCCTCAGCTCCCTCTTTTACACCACGTATTCTTATATTTTGACGTCTTGAGCGAGCTTCTAGGTCAACACATTTATTCGAAACCTTTGTGACTTGGTTCTTGAGACTATCTATTTCTGACTTCATAGTCTGCATCTCTCCAGCCATCACTTCCACAGCAGCTTCCAAATCTTTCACTGCAGATGCATTTGCAGCCACAGTTTCGTGCACAGCCTCAAACCTCTTTATGGTCTCTTCTGCCACCTTTTCAATTTTTATCGATAATCCTTTTTCCACACCTTCAATTCTTTTTTGGAGAGCCTCAATACCCTCAAGTATTTTATCATTACCGGCCATCAATTTACTGTTCCCAGCTTCCATATCATTTTTGATATCTCTTACCGAGTTTCTTAAGTCCTCCATTTCGGCTTTCTCTTTTGCAGATCGAGTAGCCATTCCAGAGACCTCTCCAGAGGTCAGTTCTGAAGTTTCTTGCTGTTCCAGAGTCTTCAGCAGATGTTTTGAGATTTTCCTCTGTGGGCTCTGACCTGGAGATGTACTTTTCATTTAAAATGACTTTCCCTCCGTTAAAATCGCGGCGCTTACTGATGACGTCATCAGCACCGCGACATGAAGCTCCGGTAAGTTTTTAAAAACGGTCCCGACCTCCAGACCCGATTTTAAAGCGAAAAAACGCGATTTTTTCAGCGGAGCTAAAAAGTTTGCGACTGCTAGCAAAGCATGTCGCCACCGGAAGTCTCCTTGTCATATCTTTGTCTCCGTCTGCGCCGAGGCCTAATATCGTGGAGCTGGAGGCCTCCAACTGGAATCGACCTTGGGGGCTCCGGTGGCAGAGCCTGTAGACTCACCATCGCGGAGCTGGCTGACTCCGGCTGTGGTGGTGCTGTGGCTGCGACCCGACTTTGGAGCTTCGGCCGCGAGCCATGTGGACGGTAGCATCGGGAGCTCGCAGGTCCCTGGTTGGTGACCGATTCTCGGGAGCTCCCGCAACAGCAGCTTCATCCACCACGGGTCACGGAGTTTGAATCAGCCCATTCGCGGAGCTTTGAATCGGCCGCGGGATTTACCATCACCCTGCGAGGGCTTCAACATCGAGAGCCTTGATCGCCTCGACGCAGCGGGAGAACAAGCAAGGAAGAGATAAGACTTTTTGCCTTCCATCACAGTGAGGAGATGCCTGGAGATTCACTGTGATGGATGTTTGTGTTAAATTCTGTTCATTGTGTGTATTATGTTGCTTTTTTTTCTGTCATGACTGCAAGCTACGCAATTTCTTTCTAACTATTGTTTGAATGACAATAAAGGAAATTCAATTCAATTCAAGAAGAAGAAGGTTACCGGTTAGGTGACTGAACTGGATCACATTTACATGACATTCCCTATGGATTACTCATGGGATGGGACAGTTTTTATTTCCATAATGATCCCAGTTTTCCCATTTACACTTCTCATCCCTTTTATCTAGCCATGCATCAACCTTTTCTTTTGATTAACATGTAATGAGCATCCCTGCCTTGTAACTCACTTCCAGTGAGCTGTACTGATGCTGTGCACACAGCATCAGGCCAACAGTCGATCATCTTTTCCTTTATTTTGATTTATTTAATAGTAAGATTAAATGAGAACTTACCAGTTTGAAGTTTGATCTTTATTTCATGAGGGGTTACGTTGAGGGATTACGTGAAGAACCCGCCAGCACGCAAATCTTCAAAGCAGCGGTGTGAAATCACAGATGACAGTTGGTGAACTGAATATAGTAAGATCAGAGAACTAGCATACCAGCTGACCTTTATGATAGAGGGTTGGGAGTGGAGGGCACGTAATCCCACAACGTAACGCCTCATAAAATAAAGATCAAACTTCTAACTGGTAAGTTCTTGTTTAATCTTACTATTTTACTTCTGACTCACGTGAGTGACTACGTGAAGATTTCAAAGCTCTGTGATTTCATGCCGTGGAACGAGTCCATGCGTCACACACTGTAATAACTGACCAAGGAGGAGTAACTAGAATGCATTCAGACATGACATGGTTATTTGAACATGCTGATGCTTTATTAAGCGTCTGTCCCAACTGTCATATGATGAGAGAATGGAGCGGCTGGGCTTATATACTCTGGAGTTTAGAAGGTTGAGAGGGGATCTTATTGAAACACATAAGATTATTAAGGGTTTGGATACGCTAGAGGCAGGAAACATGTTCCCGATGTTGGGGGAGTCCAGAACCAGGGGCAACAGTTTAAGAATAAGGAGTAAGCCATTTAGAACAGAGATGGGGAAACCCTTTTTCACAGAGTTGAGAGTCTGTGGAATTCTCTGCCTCAGAGGGCGGTGGAGGCCGGTTCTCTGGATACTTTCAAGAGAGAGATAGATAGGGCTCTTAAAGATAGCGGAGTCAAAGGATATGGGGAGAAGGCAGGAACGGGGTACTGATTGGGGATGATCAGCCATGATCACATTGAATGGCGGTGCTGGCTCGAAGGGCCGAATGGCCTCCTCCTGCACCTATTTTTTAATGTATCTGTGTACTTTCACCTCTCACCTTTCTCTGCCCTTTGATTTGTTTTAGGTTTGCAAACCAATGATAGCTGTTGAGTTGCTGGTGTTAAGCAAGTGGGTGAACGTGATTGAGTGTTCTGCTCAATGATCACTGTCTCAATGATCACTGACCAGTAACACTGATGTCTGTGGATGAAGTGCTTTGACACGTTGGTTATGACACATCATCTCCGGCCTTAGTAAGGGCTGGGCCCACTACTATTTCTCTACTGTGAAATTGGATCAACAATATTGATTACAATATTGTTTGCAATGGATGAAATACATTTGGAGGCTGGAGGCATAGATTTAAGACAAAATATGATGTATACTTGTTGGTACATGAAACCGTGTCGTTGAGATCAGACTATTTGACTGAACTGATTTCACACTTGACTGGAGAGAGACAGTGGGTAACAAATAACACATCTAATTTGCGTATTGTTTCCGGTTTGGGGTGGGAGATTGCAACCTTCACGTGGTCCACCCTGTTTAGACGAATGCAATCAACCCGACATGCACAAACAAGCTCAAATAGAACAAGTTGACCTGCATCTTTAGGCTGTGCATGCCATACACAAGAATTTCCAGAAGTGGCGGCGCTGCCAAGCAGCTCGCTTGCAGTCCGTCTGTCTTTTCCTTTTTTTGTTTTATTTTGTCTTGTTAGATGTACGTTTTAGACTAATTTTAGTTGTGTATATGTGGGTGGTGGGGGAAACTTTTTTTAACTCTTCCTTCAACAGGAATGCGACCTTTTCCTTGTCATATCTTTGTCTCCGTCTGCGCCGAGGCCTAATATCGTGGAGCTGGAGGCCTCCAACTGGAATCGACCTTGGGGGCTCCGGTGGCAGAGCCTGTAGACTCACCATCGCGGAGCTGGCTGACTCCGGCTGTGGTGGTGCTGTGGCTGCGACCCGACTTTGGAGCTTCGGCCGCGAGCCATGTGGACGGTAGCATCGGGTGCTCGCAGGTCCCTGGTTGGTGACCGATTCTCGGGAGCTCCCGCAACAGCAGCTTCATCCACCACGGGTCGCGGAGTTTGAATCAGCCCATTCGCGGAGCTTGGAATCGGCCGCGGGATTTACCATCACCCTGCGAGGGCTTCAACATCGAGAGCCTTGATCGCCTCGACGCAGCGGGAGAACAAGCAAGGAAGAGATAAGACTTTTTGCCTTCCATCACAGTGAGGAGATGCCTGGAGATTCACTGTGATGGATGTTTGTGTTAAATTCTGTTCATTGTGTGTATTATGTTGCTTTTTTTTCTGTCATGACTGCAAGCTACGCAATTTCTTTCTAACTATTGTTTGAATGACAATAAAGGAAATTCAATTCAATTCAAGAAGAAGAAGGTTACCGGTTAGGTGACTGAACTGGATCACATTTACATGACATTCCCTATGGATTACTCGTGGGATGGGACAGAGTTTTTATTTCCATAATGATCCCAGTTTTCCCATTTACACTTCTCATCCCTTTTATCTAGCCATGCATCAACCTTTTCTTTTGATTAACATGTAATGAGCATCCCTGCCTTGTAACTCACTTCCAGTGAGCTGTACTGATGCTGTGCACACAGCATCAGGCCAACAGTCGATCATCTTTTCCTTTATTTTGATTTATTTAATAGTAAGATTAAATGAGAACTTACCAGTTTGAAGTTTGATCTTTATTTTATGAGGGGTTACGTTGAGGGATTACGTGAAGAACCCGCCAGCACGCAAATCTTCAAAGCAGCGGTGTGAAATCACAGATGACAGTTGGTGAACTGAATATAGTAAGATTAGAGAACTAGCATACCAGCTGACCTTTATGATAGAGGGTTGGGAGTGGAGGGCACGTAATCCCACAACGTAACGCCTCATAAAATAAAGATCAAACTTCTAACTGGTAAGTTCTTGTTTAATCTTACTATTTTACTTCTGATTCACGTGAGTGACTACGTGAAGATTTCAAAGCTCTGTGATTTCATGCCGTGGAACGAGTCCATGCGTCACACACTGTAATAACTGACCAAGGAGGAGTAACTAGAATGCATTCAGACATGACATGGTTATTTGAACATGCTGATGCTTTATTAAGCGTCTGTCCCAACTGTCATATGCTGAGAGAATGGAGCGGCTGGGCTTATATACTCTGGAGTTTAGAAGGTTGAGAGGGGATCTTATTGAAACACATAAGATTATTAAGGGTTTGGATACGCTAGAGGCAGGAAACATGTTCCTGATGTTGGGGAGTCCAGAACCAGGGGCAACAGTTTAAGAATAAGGAGTAAGCCATTTAGAACAGAGATGAGGAAACCCTTTTTCACAGAGTTGAGAGTCTGTGGAATTCTCTGCCTCAGAGGGCGGTGGAGGCTGGTTCTCTGGATACTTTCAAGAGAGAGATAGATAGGGCTCTTAAAGATAGCGGAATCAAAGGATATGGGGAGAAGGCAGGAACGGGGTACTGATTGGGGATGATCAGCCATGATCACATTGAATGGCGGTGCTGGCTCGAAGGGCCGAATGGCCTCCTCCTGCACCTATTTTTTTAATGTATCTGTGTACTTTCACCTCTCACCTTTCTCTGCCCTTTGATTTGTTTTAGGTTTGCAAACCAATGATAGCTGTTGAGTTGCTGGTGTTAAGCAAGTGGGTGAACGTGATTGAGTGTTCTGCTCAGCGATGCTCTTGACCAAAGATCACAGAGCTCATATAATCTTTGCTCTTGTTCAAGAGGGAACTCCAGATGCTGGAAAATCGAAGGTAGACAAAATTGCTGGGGAAACCCAGCGGGTGCCGCAGCATCTATGGAGCGAAGGAAATAGGCGACGTTTCGGGCCGAAACCCTTCTTCAGACTAATCTTTGCTCTTGACTCTTCCCGCCAACGGTGCGGCCCATGCGCGCGCCCGCCTCTCTCGCGCCGTGCGTGACGTGCGCACCCACTGCCGTGCGTGACGTGCGCACCCACTGCCGTGCGTGACGTGCGCACCCACTGCCGTGCGTGACGTGCGCACCCACTGCCGTGCGTGACGTGCGCGGCGCCCCCCCCCCCCCCAGCCGTGGGCTGGGGAGATCTCGCGAGGAGCGGCTCCGCTCGGACGGACGGTCGGAGAGGGAAGGCTGGTGGCTCAAGATGGCGGAGGGCGACAGCGGGAGCGAGCGAGGCGGCGGTGGTGGAGGCGGCGGCGGCGGGGGAGGAGGAGGCGGCGGCGGCGGGGGAGGCGGCCTCTTGCTGCAGCAACAGCAGCAGGAGACTCAGGAGCTGGCCTCCAAGCGGGTGGACATCCAGAACAAGCGCTTCTACCTGGACGTGAAGCAGAACGCCAAGGGCCGCTTCATCAAGATCGCCGAGGTGGGCGCGGGAGGCAACAAGAGCCGGCTCACGCTCTCCATGGCGGTGGCGGCCGAGTTCCGCGACTACCTGGGCGACTTCATCGAGCACTACGCGCAGCTCGGCCCGTCGGACACGGACTCGGCCGCCGGCCTGGGCTCAGACGAGCCGCGGCGAGCGCTCAAGAGCGAGTTCCTGGTGAGGGAGAACCGCAAGTACTACATGGACCTGAAGGAGAACCAGCGCGGCCGCTTCCTGCGCATCCGCCAGACCTTAAATCGAGGCCCCGGCTTAGGGGGGACGCAAGGCCAGACCATCGCCCTGCCGGCGCAAGGCCTGATCGAGTTCAGGGACGCGCTGGCCAAGCTGATCGACGACTACGGCGTGGACGACGAGCCGTGCGGCCAGGCCGAGCTGCCCGAGGGCACGTCCATCACTGTGGACAGCAAGCGCTTCTTCTTCGATGTGGGCTCCAACAAGTACGGCGTGTTCATGCGGGTGAGCGAGGTGAAGCCGTCGTACAGAAACTCCATCACCATCCCGTACAAAGCCTGGTCCAAGTTTGGCAGCGCCTTCAGTAAGTACGCCGAGGAGATGAAGGAGATCCAGGACAAGCATCGGGACAAGATGCTCTTCGAGAGGCGAGCCGACGAATCGGATGGGGAAGATGTGGACGACGATTGAAGCTATTCAGTAAGAGAAGAAGAAACAAAAAAAAAAGAAAATAAGAGCAAATTGTGTCGATTGAGAAGTTTTAAAAAAAATAACGAGTAAATTGGTGTGTCGATTGCAAAGAAAGACGTTTTAAAAATCTTTAAAAAGAACCAAATTGGGTCGATTGCAAAGAAGATTTACAAAAATAAAACCTCGAGAAAATGTTTTGAATAGTATTTTTTGGGAAACGCAGTTACATAAGTGAAAATGCATCTTCTGAGGAGTGGAAACGACTTGCATTGGTATATGTATGCAAATTTGTGAAGGGAAAGAAATGGAGCAAGTTCTTCTGGAAGATGTTGGATGGACGATTCATTGCGAAATACACACTGTTATTTGTGGAAAAGCGTCGTATCACTGAACCATCAGCAATTCAGAAAAGAAAAGATTTGTTGGCACAACCAAAAGTTTTACAGGAAGAGAAAGAAGCTACAAACATCCACCTGGAGAGCCACCATCAAGGCACTGAAGCCAGCAACACTTCAAAAAAGTTCTTTTCGTATATTTAAAAAGTTCTTATGGAAGTTTTTTTAATTATTTTAAATACTGGACAATCAAGAGTCATTTTTAAAATTTGTTTTCATTCTAAATATTTCAAATATATTTGATAAAACTGTCGTTTCTGATGTAGAAAATTAATGTTTTTAAATAGAAACAAATGAAGGCTTGACTTATTCAATAGCAGAATACAGTGCTAGTTTCACATGAAATCTACTGCCAGGGGTTTGCATACAGATTGACTGCAACTCCTCCATTTGAAAGTAATGTCCCATTTTGTTTTGTTTAGCTGTAGTGCATTCCCCCCCCCCCCCCCAGTATTTTTGGCAGTGTTATGTGCATCCTGTAATCTCATTGCAGTATAAATCATCAGCAGAAATTCTGCTAGTGTGAACTTGTTACCCTGTAGTAGAGACTGCTTGTAACTAGCCCGGTGCTATTATCGACAACAAAATGACATGTCGAGCCTTGTTAAGAGATGCTCAATGGAGTGTTTCTGTTTTACTTTTATTTTTAAGTCAGTTATCCACGACGTACGATCTGACTTTTCCAGACTTGAGAATGTGCATTTGCTTTTAAGTAGAATAATTGTATAAAAAATTCACAATGAACCACAATTTCCCAAGAAACATTATTTATGTACACAAAATTGTTAGCTATTGGGCAGAATAGATGAGAACTAAAATTATTAACCTAACAAACACCGGCACTAAGGAAAAGGGTCGTACAGCTCTGCTGTTTTTTTCCATTTAAGTCGTGCAGGAATTTAGGCTTTTAATGTTATTTTTTTAAGCTGTCTATTTATTTATTAGAAACAGTAATTATATTTTGCAGTATTTTCCCCTCTAAAGGCTCCGGACTGTGCTATTAGAGCAAATAACAAGCATTTTCCTGCCGATTGACCCAAGTAGCCGGTGAGTCTGATATAAAACATTCAATACACATTTGAAAATTATTGAATTATATGTGCGTCCATTATAGACCACTCATTATTCTTTATCCACAATTTAATTTTATGCCGTTCAATATACCCCTACATGAGCTGTCAAAGTTGTGACGTGTTATTCAATTGTGTTTAAACTGAGTCGGGTGGGGAAGGGGATGGTGTTGGTGCATTAAAGGGGAGGAATTAAAGCCAGGATGTTCAGATATCACTTTTGCAATCAAACAGCTTTCAGTTTGAATGTATGCTGATGTAAACAATATCTGGACTGAAAAAAATAAGTAACGTCTTGTCAGCTAGCATTCAAGGATAACTGGGAGAAGCTGCTAGGCAAATATTGTTTGTGTGTATAGATATATAATCTGGTGTGGATGGGAATATCTCCACCAGATACGGTCCTTTACACTTTGCATATTTTGGTTTTGTGTGCTATTAAATTCATGGGTGGAAGGAAAATGAGAAAGTAGATTGGAGTCTTCATAACCTGGTTGTGGCTTGTAAATTACATGAGATAGTATGCAACTTCTAAGCTGTATAAAATGTCACCTGTGTTGAGCATAGCAATCCACACCTGTTTGGAGTTGTTTCAATGTGCTGTAAGAGTTGGCTGGTTCAAACATGATTAGTTGGGTCGATGAAATAGACTCTTGATGTAAGGAGGAAATTTAGCGGAGAGCTTTGGAATACAAAACATGCAGCTTGGTAATCTTTGTTCGAAGGAGAATTTTATAGCCAGTTTATTTGTTGAGTTTTCTGATTATCTGCTTATTCAGTGTGGTGTCTTTGTTTTAAAAACTTATTAGAAATTAAAATATACAAAGTGAAAGGTCCTGTTATTCTCCACAGTGAAGAAAATATTTCTGGAGGCATGGTGCAGTGCCTCAATAACTTTGAAATGGGTTTTGAGTGTTTCCATGTGACAGTAATGCTGCTGTTCCTTGCAGTCTTTATCACTTTGCTGTGATTGCAAATGTGAACAAATATTTTAATTCTTCACTGTCGATAAATTAATTTAAAAAAGGCTTTTGTTAATGTTGAGTTTTTAACTTCGTCCTGCTTTTGTACACACGTATAGGATATTTTTTACAAATTAATGTAGATTCATTTTAAGGTCTTTTGTAAATTAAGACTTGCTGACAATTGAGCCTTTTGGCTTTTTTCTCCATCGTGGCTAATGATTTGCAAGGCAATCAAGCCAGTTTGATAACATTCCATGTTTTTTTAGCATTGCCATGTTATAGGTGCTGGAAGAACAGATACAGGCAAGCATGAGGTTTGAAATCCTTGCTTGTTTTAGTCGATGCAACCAAAAACATTCGTTGTTCTATTTTTTTTAAAGCAAAGAGCACTAACTGGGGAAATGAAAGCTTGGAGATTTATGACGGGGGAACTGGAGCTTTCCTGGACATGGCAAGGGAATACAATCAGAATCCAGTTCTTGATCTTCGTTTTAATAATCTTTAGTATACATTGGACTTTGTACAAACCTCTTTCCCAATTCCCAGTGAGTGACCATTCAGGCCATGTCTGCAGAAGTAGTAGGAACTGTAATTCTAGCACAGATGGGGTTGATCTTTTTTTGGAAGTGCTGTTTTGACCTCAGGTCAACGTGGCTGCATAGAAATAGAATGGTTTGGGCTTATCTGCTTTCAGGTGAAACCTATTCAATTTGCTGACTCACGGGCCATCAGGCAAAGCATTTAGTTTGAGAAGTTCAGTTTGAAGGATATTAAATTTACTATGATGCGAAGTAATTCCAGAAAGAAACCTTCTGGTTAGCTGTGGGACTTGCAGAGAGAAACTTGACTATTTCTCATTTGTCCCACTTCCAGTACAGACCAGTTCAGACGTCATGCACAGTTCAGAACATTAACTGAACTTCCATGGTCCAGATATTGCAAGTTAGCAATTAAATCTGATTAAGTCCTAAACTGTGTGGAAACAAAGCAGAATTAAGTTATGTCTCTCATTAGACAAACCTTTACAGAATCCCATTTATGATTTGAGGGAGGGTGGTGATGAGGTGGGGGGGGGGGGGGGGGGGGACTAATGAATCTTGTAGATATATGTACGTAAACCAAGTGAAGAGAGCTGCAGTTTAAATTACTGTATTTCAGTAATACTGTAGTCCTCGTACTGAGAAACTAATGTATAGAAAAGGCTTTTGTGGTTATTGATGTTTCCCAGTCTTGATGGGATAGCGTGCTTTCAATGTAAACTGAACTTATAAACAGAAAGAGGCCATTGCCTTTGGACACCAAAGTGGCCCCTGTTCAGTAACTGGACTTGATGTAGAGCTCTCCAACCTGGTGCTTTGTTGTTTTGAATGCTCAAAATCTACAGCCATTTTATTATGTTAATGAAGATACATTTTCCATAGGTTGTTTAGAATAAAAGGAAGTTGAAGTTATTAATGCAAAATGTTGAAAATATAAAGTTGATTTGAAAGAAGCTAATCATTTCAGCTGTCCTTGCCAACATGTACTTTGTGCATTTATGGTTTGGGCAGAGCACTGAAATGAGAATTCTTCTGATTAAGATTGCTTTCCATTTCCCGAAGTTATTTTATTTTAACTCCTGTGTAAGATTTTCTAGACAGGTTTTTGTATTTAAGTTCACTCGGTTTTGTGTGCTCATCAGGTTGTGATTTGACAGGGAGGAGCCTCTTTTAGTTGTAGTGGTATGGCCAATCTCATGACAGTAATGATATGACCTCTGGCCAATGCAGTATATTATTTCTCATTAAGACTGCATAGACATTCTTCCATACCTTTTGGGGATGAGATTCTGTTTGCAGATGGCTGGTCTAGTGACTTGAACAAATAAATACACTCTAGTCGATACTAACACCAACTGGTGCTTCCATTCAATATTTGCCTCTGATAAACATTTGATTTCTTTTTGGGTGCTCTGCAAGAGAGCAGAGATTTAGAATTTACTCACACTGCTCTTAATGCCTCAACCATTTGGCATTATTACTAAGCAATGGCACAGGCAGTTTGTCGTGCTGTCCAGTGGTTTCTTTAATGAAGTAAGCTTTTACCCACATTCATCAAAATTGATTATGAAGTTCAAGCTTGTAATTTTATGCTGAATTTTGACATGTGGAAAGGCATCAGTATGTATAAGTGGATTCATAGCCTATCAATGAAAAATATAAACTATATTCTATAATTCAATTCTAGATTTTTTTAAATTAAAAACTGATATTCTTTGTTTCAATTTATTATTCAACTAGTTTTTATGTTTTTTTCTTTTTCTATTTCAAGTATCTCATTGTTAACTAGCTTAACCCAATTAGCCCGTTCCTTCTGAAAATTTCCTCTAAACAGTTACAAGGTTTGATAGACCAGCTCCACTCTCTTTGGAATTTGTATCCATCAGTTACATTTTGTTTGACCTTTGTTACTGAGGATTTGGTTAGAATCATATGTGTGGACCAATATGCTGCTGCACTGTGAGTGTATGGACAGATAGTGATTGTGATATCTGGCATAGTCCCTGAAAGCCTTGTAGCTGGTACTCAATGGTTGATCATTGGAAGGATTTGTGTGAGCTAGTAACTGAAATCTCTTGCCCTGCAGTATTTTTAATTTCAATCTTGTACAAGGTGGCAATTCAGTATATTTGTTCACTGCCTTATTTAGGGTTAAGACTCTGGTGTCTGGTGATCTCAATTTTAGCCATCTACTCTTTGAGGATACTCATCCTTGGTGCTCCAATTCCTTCCCATTGCATTGGTCTGTCATAATCATGTTTTACAATAGAAAAAATAAATAACCCAGAGTCCAGAAGCCGCCTTGGTACTTTGGAGCACTTTCCCACTCATGGATTTCTAACAGCTCATTGTGTAAATTAGTTTCCCCCTTTTCCCAGGATCATTCCCACATAGGCAATTGGTACAAACATCCAAGTGCTCATTCTTACTCATAATATCGGGACAGCTCATTTAAATCATAACTTGCTTGTATATGGCATCAAAGTAAAACAAATTATATGTTAGCAGTCAGTAAATTGTTAAAAGAATTAAAGTCTTAGGAACAGCTGGGGACAGCGATCCTCGTTCTTGACGAACAGTAAATCTGCATAGTTAATGGTTATGTCTTAATTTTGTGATTAACACTGATAGGAAGGGGGGCACGTTAGTCATGGAAGCAGATGAGTAACAAACTTAACTGTTTTGCATGGCATGGCCAGAAACCTTCTCGGCATTTGAAAGTAGTCAATACCGTTCAAATTTCGAGGTCTTCTATTGTCATGCTGGCATAGCACGATGTCCCGAGTTTTCTGGGGCCTACCCAGCTGAGATGGTTTTGTAAAGCTGTGTGCCTAGCTACCTCTCTGATTTCCTTACGTATTTCACTTGAACGAAATGTACAGTCGCATCTGCTTGTATTGTTTTGCCACGTACATTAGACTCAGACTAATGCAGTTAAATTAGTGGCAAGATTTGTGAAAAGTCAATAGTTGCTTGGTGACAAAAATGATGAATATCTGCATAATATAGTTAAATATATTTACTGTGAGTCTTTTATATATTTTTTGTTTAAATTGAGTTTGTAACCCACCTCTGATCATTACATGATGTATTGATGGCCCATTTACTTAAAGGTCAAGGAAAGGGCAGATGCATATTTAACAAGTTAGGATGAAACACCAATGATTGAAAACCTTGCTTTGTAAGTGGAATAATATTGTCTGCTTTACTGACAATTTTGAAATGTTGATATTTAGAAAAAGGATAACATCATGGCCTTTTTAAAAATGAATTGCTAATTTTGACAATCAGCAAGCCAAGCATATTTGTTTTTTTGGTACCTGTCCGCTACCCACTGGTACTCCAGGAGCAAGTGCGTCATTGTAGAAGGGCCACTAATGGTTGGCTGCCCTCTTACTCCAACTCTAGCTCTGCAAGTTGGTTGAATAACCAGAACCTGTCTTCATTCTCTAACAGCATAATGCCAGAGTGTCCAATCTTCCAGGAGGTTAACAAGCTCTGGGTTATCTGCTAGAAGTCATGTTCATTGGGTTTAATTGTCCACATCGGATTTCTTGCTGAACAAAGTGATTTCATCTATGGGAATATTTTTGAATAAATAATGCCTAGGGCTTGAGAGGGTAGAATTCAGGTTGGGTTCCTATGTAAGTGAATATGGATGTCGGGAGAAGCCAATATTGGATTTTGGCTGGTGTTTATCTGAAAAACAGGAAATTGGGTAACTTACAGATGCTAAATCAAGAACCATAGAAACTGTGTTCCTGTCATATGGAAGGGAGAGGATTGAATGCCCGGGAAAGACAGAATCTATAAATAGTTAGAACTCTAGCAATGTTCATGAAATTAATTATCTTTTAACTAAAAGTAACAATCTGCAATCACTTAATTACTTGATTTTTGTTTCAGTAGATAAAGACCATAACATTTAAAGGAAACTCCTTTCACCGGGTTGTGTGTGTGTGCGCGTGTGTGTGTTTTCTCACTATTAGATTTGTTGGAGAATCATGTTGCATATAAACTTCGATCAGTGAGTTTCAGTAGATTCATGTCCAACAATGGTTGTATAAAATTCACTTGAGCTATTGGATTTGGATGGCTGGCCCAATTTTTAGGCTCTTATTTGCAAGACTTTTGTTTAAACATAAAGGAAAAAACTTTTACTTGACCTTTAAAATGGGCATTTTATCACTTAATCTTTAAAACACTAGTAGCTATAAAATTCTGTTTGCAAATATTTCAAGAAAACTAAACTTTGTTTTAACAAAATTGCCTTTTAAGTTCTAACCTACTCCATGTTTTGTTTGCTTGTAATGTTTGAAGTGCCTACTGTGCTGAATGGGAAATTAGGCTTCCATAAAGCTTGGATGCATAGAGGAGTAATAGGGCATCTTTATTTCTGTCAATTGCTTAGTTCTTGCACCCACTTTAGCTTAATGTAAAGAGATTGCTGCATTGAATAAGTATTTCTGGATTTGCTGTTCATGGTGTGGTAACTTACTCTAGTATGATTGAAAGCATGTGCAGAACCTGTTGCAACACAGTTGTTGGGAGAGTTTGGGGAGGGGTGTGATATAGGAGAAGGTCTCGTGGAATTAACAGTTTTCCTCTCGTATTTGGCATAATACAAAGTATACCACTGTTTAAACTATAGCCTGTTTGAAGCGATTAGTTAAATAACAAATGGAAAATTTCCGGACTCGTATATTCCATGCTAAATGCAATTTGATGTATTTTCAAATCGGTTGGACAGTGAACAAGGGCAAGTTGCACTGTTGCTGCCCATTATTTTCACATTTGAACTTCAAATTGTATTTACAAATTAATCTTTCACAAACTGCAAATCATTTCACCTGACAAAATTTACTCCCATACCCCAAATTGCCAGAATTAACAGGCTCCTCCTATCTGCAGGAACTTTTTTCAAACACTAATGTGACCATCCAGATGAAAGCAGCTATTCTCTGACTTGCATTGAGCGCCTTGCACTTTAATATAGCTCGTTCTAGTGTTGCGTCCCTCCTACATGCCGCCTACCGCACGTCCTGCCATTGGCTGCAGGGTGTCTCAACTTGCGTTATGCCAATAAACGTATCTGTGCACAGACAAACAATAAGAGCACAAGAGGGCAGAATAAAATAAAATTGCCCCCTGGTAGGGTAACTCAGGTGTGCAAGTGAACAGGCATCGTTTATAATGGGAGAAAGAAGTCCTGACGTACGAGCCTGTCTTTCCAGACAAATCTTTATTTTTTTACATGGAACATTGTTGAATTTGTGCAAAGTAAAATATATTATATTCCATTTGAAATTTAAATGATTATAAAATATCACTGCATTTTGAGGCTGAGGGGTATTACCAGGTGGATAAACTTACATGAGTACCCTCCGTCACAAAATTTAGCACAGTGCAGTGAACCACAGTCTTAATGCACGGGTCCAGTAGACCAGGGCACTTGAGAATTAGGACCTGACCAAGTTTGGTGGGAGATGGCTCGGGTAGCTTGAGTGGTTTGGCCTTTGCAAAGATGCCCTTGTTTAACAAGTGCCACTTATTTAAACAAACCCATATGGTTTTAAAAATTAAGAGTCCCATTTTATTCCTGCATTTGATTGAAGTGGGAATAAAATTGATGAGATCCCATATCGCTTTAGATTACAATTTTGTCCAATTGGTATCTAATATTAGGTGGTCTTTATTTTGTTACAAATGGGTTTAAAGTAAAGAGAGTGAGTGATACCAAATTAAGCCTGTGACTTTCCAAAAAAGAAACCTTGTGGTTTTGATGTGTTGCCTCATAAAAATAAATCCTAAATTGAGCAGTGACTTGCTGTTTGTAAAGTGTATCTGAAGCGTATTGTGCATGATGTTGCATGGGGAGTGCACAGATATTAATTCTGGGCTTGCACGCTGGTGTAAATGAGTGCTGCCTGTTGAACAGTGTGCAGTATTTATTCTCTAACTCAAGTTTTTGTTAACAATGATTCAACTTTATTTGTTACTAATAAAACCGGCATTACAAAGGAAGTGTTTCATTTACACGTGTTCTGCTGAAACAATTTCATTGGGCATGGTGGTCTTGCACACGTATGAATCACTGGTTTAGAACATGCATCTCAACTTGGCACGATAATTGGTGGAGTAGTGCTGAGATAATATCCAACATTAAGGTTTCTTAGTATTCACTGAGCCCATTATAGATGCCATATATTTGCCAGATTTCACTTGGGCTGGAGTGCACATTGTCAAGAATTGATATGTTTGTCAATCTAAGCACTGCACTCCTATATATATATATATATATATATATCCTTTCCACTCTCCTGTTTGACCTGAAACAAGTTCACTATGCTTCCCTTACTAATGGATGAATCAACAATTCAATATGAATGTAAGAGAATTTGTTTAATGTAGGTGGCTTGCAAGGCTTCACTATGTGGTGTATCCGTTGGTCTACATGGACAATGTTCTATGGAGAGCCTTGCCAACATGTCTTCCTTCCACTACTAGTTTTTTTAATGTACTATCAAGTGATTTATTGCGGGAGTAGGTGTAAAAATCCCCTGGATTCTCCAAAAAGAAAAACCTAATCCCTTCCAATGGCTATTATTCTATCAAGTTTACAAACAAATTAGTCATGTGGCAATTTGTGTGAGGGCAATGAAGAAGCCAGCACCTAAAAGCAAAATAACAGCTCCTGTGCCCAGTTTTTTTTTAAAAGAAAAACTTCCAAAAACATAAGTACTGACCCCTGAAGACACAAGGAACTGCAGATGATGTAATCTTGAGTGAAACAATGTGCTGGAGTAACTCAGCAGGTCGGCAGCATCTCTGGAGGACATGGACAGACAACATTCAGAGTTGAAATGTTGCCCAGCCATGTCTTCTAGTGATGCTGCCTCTTGCGCTGACTTATTCCACTACTTTCTTTTAAAACAGTACTGACCTGGTTCTTTCTATCGTGCAAATTAAAATAATGGATGACTGACACCATCTCCCCAACCCATTTAAATCTAATACTTTGTAAGTTTGAAGAGAAGCTGTGATGTTGGTCCAGATTGTGCAACGGTTTCCTCTGGTCTACACAGAACCATTGTAGTAATATGCCTCTGCAACTCATGACATCCTGTCTGCCATGTTTTAATGACTTAAGTGTGTACATGATGGATGAAAGCAGATTTCAGTTTGGTGTGATTTTTGCATAAAGTGATGACCTTCATTGTTGAGAGCCTATGGCTACCTGGGTAAGTTCCTGAAAGGCTGTTCCCATTTGGAGGCAATAACTATCAAGAGACGGCATGTTCCAGATGGCTTGAAACTGCTTTGACCACTATCAACAATTTCCCCACTGACTAGCACCTCTTATTTATAGATAGATCCTCCTGAATCTTCTGATTATTGGCAATGAGTTCACATTGTTTGCTAATGGCATCTATCTCCCCTCCCTGTCACCGCCTTTCGTGTTACTTGTCTGACATCCAGTGCTGGTGAGCTTTGTCCTTGAATCAAGCTTCAAGCACTCCTCAACCTAACTGACCTTTTCACATTTTAATTCCATATATATCCACCAAACCTGACTGGATTGTATAAAATATACTTTGATTCAATACCTTTATCACTTCTTTCCAGTGTTGTTGATTATAGTGCTGCTTTCAATTCACTTAAACCTACAAAATGTTCTCGCTTTTGTAGATTTTCATTCTACATTCTCTTTCAAAGTGGTCGACCCTATTTTTTCAATTCTATATCGGGGATGGAATTCTGACTGACATATGACTTTAGTCTACTTCCTCCCACTTACACACACTAAGAAAACAATCTTTCCACCTCTCTTCCATTTGTTCTGACACGGCCATCCTTGGTCGCAGTGGCACAATGTGATCAGTGAAAGGAGCTGGCTGTGGGGAAAAATTGTTAGCTACCACATCTCCAAACTGGTATCAGGATAGGGTTGCCCTTGTCCACATCTTCCACTTCAGATCCTTCCCCATTCAATGGATCATCTGGTTTGGAGGGGTGGTAGCAAATACTTCTATCGTATTCTGCATGCTGCCGCCACCAGACACTTCACTTTTCAGAATGCTAAAGGAATTTCCCTCTCGAGAAGTAAGACTGAACTAATGTTAACCTTTCACCTACCGATGACAACTTCTTATGCATCTTAGGTCGGATACATGTGGAAATGGGCCACTGAGTCTCCCCACATTCTTATCAATTTCCCCCAATCCCAGATTTTTTGAGATGTGAGAGTAATTTAGAGTTGGAGCACCCAGTGGAAAACCATGTGGTCACAGAAGGAACATGCAGACAGCATCTGAGGTTGGTATTGAACCTGGATTACTGGAGCAGTGAGGCAGCAGGACCTTTAACTGTGCCACTCATCTGGTCTTATGCAACTGCAACACCTGCCATTTTACTACCTTCCTTCGCCACGTACACACAAATGTCCAGGATTGTAATGCCTCAGATGAAGAAGCAAATTAAAATTCTAATAAAGCAAGTCTAACTTGCTGCTCATGCTGAGGTACCTAAATTGAGGAAACCAAATAGTAGTCTATCTCCTGCACTACATCTGTGTATCTTAACACATGCTTCAAGAACATCCTATCTCCTGACTGGATACATCGTAGCCTTCTGGACTCATTACAGCATTAAAAAATAAATGTAATTATAGCTTTGTTGTCATTGCTGATCATTGTCCAGCTCCACTCAGCCTTCTTGCAGACTGCACTATTCAACTTTGTACTATCTCAAAATGTGATGTTCTTCCCATTTCCCTGTTTTTTCTCCTCCTGTTCCTAGATTTGATTGAAAGTTATCAACCTGAAAGGTACCTCCAGACCCGCTGAACATCTATTCCCCCTCTCAGCATTGGTTTTGAACCAGGACAGGTTGAGATGAGCTTTTTTACACCATTCAATTCTAGCTCCAGAAATCTCTTATGTTGCTCATCTGCTGAAACCCAGATCCATGCTTTAGCTATTCATTCCTGGGATTTGTGCATCATTAGCAGGGATAGATTTGATTCCCCTCTAATTAACCTTGAGATGGCAATGAGCTGCTGCTTTGAACTGCTGTAGTACTTTTGGTGAAAGTACTTATAGAATACTGTTGGCAAACATTCCTCGGACTTAGACCAGCGTGGGCAAGGAATTGGCACATTTCCAAGGTAGGATGGTGTATGACTTGGAAAATCTACAGGCGGTGGTGTTCCAGCTGTCCTTTCCTTTGGTGGCGGCAGAAGGTATGTGTCATTGCAGTGATATACACAGTAGCCATATGTGGAAGAGAGGAATGCTAAAGAACAGGTGCCAGTCAAGGGAGATGCTTTGTCCTGGGTAATGCTACCTGCTTTGGCTTGTTCCTGGAACTGCACTCATCCTGACAAGTCAGGTTTAAGAGGCTGTCCCACTGCGGCGACCTAATCTGCAAGTTCAGACAAGTTTGCCCTCGACTCATACTCGCAGCATGGTGGACACGAGGTCCTCCATGCTCTGTAACGCTCGAGAGTAGTCCCTGCGTACTCGATGCCTCAGCTAGGTCGCGGCTTGTTTTTCAACATGGAAAAAAACGATACTTTTTTTACTCGTAGGTTTAGTCAAAGTAGGTCGTAGTGGGTCGGCATGTTATTCGTAGGTAATCGAGGGTAGTCGAAGGTAATCGTAGATAGTCTTCAACATAGTCGAAGGGAGGTCGAAGGAGATCAAAATAATTTCAAACAGCGCTCCTCCGCTTTCCCTGGCCCCCGCCTTTGCGATGTGTTTGTTTGTGTGTGTGGTCGGTCGATCCAGCTCGCGGTTTCAACACTGACGGTCGATCCAGCTTGAGGCTTTCCAGGCGAGTACCCTCGAGCTTGAAGGTCGAAGAACTCTTCTAAACTCGCTGATTAGGTCGCCCAAGTGGGACAGCACCTAAACTCTTCTAAACTCGCCAATTAGGTCGCCGCAGTGGGACATAATCTTTTGGACAAAGACCCATCATTTATTTATTTGCCTCTGTACTCCACAATTTGAGATTTGTAATAGAAAAAGTCACGTTAAAGTGCACATTGTCAGATTTTATTAAAGGGCATTTTTATACATTTTTGTTTCACCATGTAGAAATTACAGCTGTGTTTATACATAGTCCCCCCATTTCAGGGCACCATAATGTTTGGGACACATAGCTTCACGGGCGTTTGTAATTGCTCAGGTGTGTTTAATTGCCTCCTTAATGCAGGTATAAGAGAGCTCTCAACACCTAGTCTTTCCTCAAGTCTTTCCATCACCTTTGGAACCTTTTGTTGCTGTTTATCAACACGAGGATCAAAGTTGTGCTAATGAAAGTCAAAGAAGCCATTATGAGACTGAGAAACAAGAGGAAAACTGTTAGAGACATCAGCCAAACCTTAGGCTTACCAAAATCAACTGTTTGGAACATTAAGAAGAAAGAAAGCACTGGTGAGCTTACTAATCGCAAAGTAACTGGCAAGCCAAGGATGACCTCCACAGCTGATGACAGAAGAATTTTCTCTATAATAAAGAAAAATCCCCAAACACCTGTCTGTCAGATCAGAAGCAGTCTTCAGGAGTCAGGAGTGGATTTGTCAATGACCACTGTCCGCAGAATACTTCATTAACAGAAATACAGAGGCTACGCTGCAAGATGCAAACCACTGGTTAGCTGCAAAAATAGGAATGGCCAGGTTACAGTTTGCCAAGATGTACTTAAAAGAGCAACCACAGTTCTGGAAAAAGGCCTTGTGGACAGATGAGACGAAGATTAACTTATCATAGAGATGGAAAGAGCAAAGTATGGAGGAGAGAAGGAACTGCCCAAGATCCAAAGTATACCACCTCATCTGTGAAACACAGTGGTGGGGGTGTTATGGCCTGGGCATGTATGGCTGCTGAAGGTACTGGCTCACTTATCTTCATTGATGGTAGTAGCATAATGAATTCTGAAGTGTATAGACACATCCTATCTGCTCAAGTTCAAACAAATGCCTCAAAACTCATTGGCCGGCGGTTCATTCTACAGCAAGACAATGATCCCAAACATACTGCTAAAGCAACAAATTAGTTTTTCAAAGCCAAAAAATTGTCAATTCTTGAGTAGCCAAGTCAATCGCCCTATCTGAACCCAAAAGAGCATGCCTTTTATATGCTGAAGAGAAAACTGAAGGGGACTAGCCCCTAAAACAAGCATAAGCTAAGGATGGCTATAATACAGGCCTGGCTGAACATCACCAGAGAAGACACCAGCAACTTGTGATATCAATGAATTGCAGACTTCAAGCAGTCATTGCATGCAAAGGATATGCAACAAAATACTAAACATGACTATTTTCATTTACATGACATTGCTGTGTCTCATACATTATGGCGCCCTGAAATGGGGGGACTATGTATAAACACTGCTGTAATTTCTACATAGTGAAACCAAAATGTATAAAAATGGCCTTTAATAAAATGATGCGAGTTTACCCAAGAGCTCTCCCGAGTTTAAAACAAAATCAAGCTCGTGATATTCTACTAACTCCTACAACCTTCCACGAGTATGTTCACGAGCTCCTACAAGTAAAAAGCAGCAATTTTTTTCATGACGAGTATTTTTCACTCTTGTTGAAAAAACTTCATAAGTAAAAAAATACTCGTGCTCTTGGGTAAACTCGCATCGTGATGTCCTCCAGTTAGTCTCCCTGTCCCCTTTGTTTTAAGTAGAATTGACTACGTCCTCACTTCTAATCTCACAGAAAGATCACACTATTAAAGCACCTGAACATTGTTTGGCTTAGGACACGGCCCTACGAATATCCTAAACAATGACTTGGAGTTAAAATGAGTGACTTCCAACAATAGATGCTTCCTGCTCTCCATTGCTCTAGCCAGTGGACTATTTCCACCGAGCCAATAACAACTAGAGAAACGGTAGATTAAGTAGCACATGTAGAGGCAAAGGGATGGTTGGGACCCTGCATTAAGGGACAAAGGATGGTAGAGACCTTGCATTAAGGCGTGATGGAATAATGAAATAATCATAAATAATGCACGGCTTATCAGCAACCATTCCTCCTGCACCCGCTCCAGACCCAATATCTGTAGTCTGGTGTTTCCATTGATTTTAGTTTTACCTCTCACACATTGTTACCTGTTTCCTCGCTGTTGAGGCATGTTGGTAGGCTAATTGGTAACTATCAATTATCCCTTGCTGTAGGTAAGGGAGAACTGAATCAAAGGAAAATTGATTGGTAAGTGTAAGAGAATAATTTGCAGAGAACAGGAATGCAACAAAATATGGAATGGTGCTGATGGGAGTACTTGGTTGGGAGCCAGCATGGATCTGATGGGCCAAATTGCCTCCTTTTGTGTTTGCAATAAATAAGGGAGAAGGGTAATGGTAAAAGACTGAAAACATTAGTTGTCAGAATGGGCAGACAGATGACGGTTGAAATTTAATACAGGGTAATGCAAATTATTACATTTTGGCTGAAAATAGAGGGAGAGACAGAGTCTCAGAGAGCTTCAGAATAAAGGATAGGCTGTTTGGCACTGAGGAGAAATATAAGAGCTGGTGAATCTTTGGAATACTCTATCCCAGGTGACTGGAAGCTCCGTCATTATGTTCATTCAAAACAGATATTGAAAAATTTCTGGATGTTGGGATAATGCTGGAATGTGGTCATGGATATGGAAAGTCAACCTTATTCTTAACATCAGAGCAGGTGTAAAGATCTGGATAGCCTACTGTCGCTTATGTTCATATAGCACGGGTGGTTAGGTGTTATAAGGGGATTTGATCTAATTCTCGACAATCTGATTTCTAGAAAGCTCTGAGGGTGTTAATGATTTACTAATATAGGACCAGGGACAAGGTTTCACCGGAGTGATTCTTCTTGATGGCGGATCCAGTAGAAGTGGATAGCATCATGAATAGTTTGAATTAAGGCAAGCTGTTCCTGGTGGCAGATGGAGAAGAATGTAGGAACATGAATTTTTGACGAGAAAATAGCATCTGGAGAGAGGTTTCTATCATGAAGACTAGTTCTAATCTGGAACCTGCTGCCCTAACAATGGGGAATACAATCGGGGCTTTCAGAGGGGAATTTCTTGAGTGATTAAGAGCGCTAATTTTACATAGACAATTCAGAAAGTGCCCCTGAATAAGATTGAATACATTGCTCTATAAAGAGCCAGCATTGGCTTGATGGGCTGAATAGCCACCTATACCAAGATTCCACAGTGATCTGTTCTGAGAGAGAAGATGCTAATTCACAAGCACCAACATTTGGGGAATTGAGGCAAAGCCATTATTGGCGTATTAAAGGTACACAAAAATGCTGGAGAAACTCAGCGGGTGCAGCAGCATCTATGGAGCGAAGGAAATAGGTAACGTTTCGGGCCGAAACCCTTCTTCAGACTGATAGGGGGTGGGGAGAAGAAAGGAAAAAAGGAAAAGGAGGAGGAGGAGCCCGAGGGCTGGGGGAGGGGAGGAGACAACCAGATGGCTGATGAAGGGGAGGGGACAGCCAGGGCTAGCAGAATTGGGAGAATTCAACGTTCAGGCCACCAGGATGTAGACTGCCCAAGCGGAATATGAGGTGCATTTCCTCCAATTTACGGTGTTGCTCGCTGTGGCCATGGAGGAGACCCAGGACAGAGAGGTCAGATACGGAATGGGAGGGGGAGTTGAAGTGCTGAGCCACCGGGAGTTCAGGTTGGTTATTGCGGACCGACCGGAGGTGTTCGGCGAAACGATCGCCAAGCCTCCGCTTGGTCTCACCGATGTAGATCAGCTGGCATCTAGAGCAGCGAATGCAATAGATGAGGTTGGAGGAGATGCAGGTGAACCTCTGTCGCACCTGGAACGACTGCTTGGGTCCTGGAATGGAGTGGAGGGGGGAAGTGAAGGGACAAGTGTTGCATCTCTTGCGGTTGCAAGGGAAAGTACCAGGGGAGGGGGTGGTATGGGAGGGAAGGGAAGAATTGACAAGGGAGTTACGGAGGGAGCGGTCTTTGCGGAAGGCAGACATAGGGGGAGATGGGAAGATGTGGCGAGTGGTGGGGTCACGTTGGAGGTGGCGAAACTGACGGAGGATCACTTGTTGTATGTGACGGCTGGTGGGGTGAAAGGTGAGGACTAGGGGGACTCTGCCTTTGTTGTGAGTGGGGGGATGGGGAGAGAGAGCAGTGTTGCGGGGTATGGCAGAGACCCTGGTGCGAGCCTCATCTATGGTGGAGGAGGGGAACCCCCGTTCCCTGAAGAATGAGGACATTTCAGATGCCCTGGTGTGGAACGTATTAAATCCTGCTTCATTCTAATGCATTTAAAAAAATATTTCCCTGATAACAAGGTGGTCAGAACGTTGGGTGACTCTGGGTCAGAGTTTGTCACTGAGGTAGTGTGGGTGAGTCGGACAACTCCAATGATGGGGAACGTATACGACACTGCATTGCTGCGCATCCTAACACCAGGTACATTATAGCCATTAAGAGTTAATGGAAGATTTCTGATTGCATTATGCACAGAGACGGACTTTAAGAAAGAAAATGCTGGGAGCATAAATCCTGCACCAAAGTGTGAGCTTTAGACACAGCTCTGCATTTGGGTCATTTCAATTCTTAACAGGAGG